>JARVZY010006896.1:15000-20000 GCA_030686995.1 Artemisia argyi | reverse complement strand
TAGGATATTTTAAGAAGTGAATGTCTTTCTTAGTAGCGGGGTCGGGGGAAAGAATAGGAAAGGTGATTTCACTATATTTCTGACCAGGAACAGGGCCTATGACAAGAATATTTTTTTGGTTGGGGCGATAACTCTGAAAAGACAGATTGCCCATCTTTTCTTTTATCTCGGGGGAAATACGATCGGGAGGGGCTAATTCAAAACCCTCTGGTAAAATAAGAACAGCCCCTACATTCAAACCCCCCTTTTTACCATTAGCAAGAACTTGTTTCAGTTGCATATCATAGGGAATTCGAACAACTGCTTCAAATACAGTATCGGGAAGTACCGCTTGCGGAACCTCAATATCCACTGGTTTATTAGCTAAATGGCAATTGGCGCATACAATACGTCCAGTGGCTTCTCGTGGATTTTCATAACCCTGCTGTGCAAAAATGGGATATGCATTTGAAATGGATGTACGAGTTATGATATATATCATGAGCGATATGGAAATAGATCGAGTAATCTGTTCCTTTATCCAAGAAAAAGTATTTCTAGTTTGCATGGTCCAACCATTGATCCCGAAAATTTCTACAATAAATTGGGGTAGGTCACTAATGGAGTTTCCTATCCACGATTCTGTTATTTACTGGAATAATAATAATTTGACTGGATTAATATATAGGAATATAGGATGAATCTCCGGGATGGGTAGAAATATAAAGTTTTTTTCAATGCTTTGCTTATGTACAACTGCAAAGTAATAAGAAACATTATAATTAGATTAGGTAGATAATTTTTCAGTCATTCATTGAATGATAAATCACTACAAGTGACGGAGATACGCGATTTAAATAACGGAAAATCCAATATTTTAAAATTGTATCTAGAATGACTGGAAAAGTGGAAACAAGGCCAGATATAATTTGATCATTATGAACAAATCCAAAATCCTTGTAGACAAAGCCAATCAGCAGTTCCCAACCACGGGGCGAATGAAATCCGATACATAAATCAGTTAATAAAAGAAGAGAAAAAGCTTTTATTGTGTCACTTAAGTTATATAGGAATTCCTGAGCCCAAGAGTTAAGAATAACAAGTTCTTTATTACCCAAAATAGAATAACCACTTAGAATAATGAAACAGATTATATTTGTCGAGAAGTGCAAAATCGTATGAATACGACCCTCATTGTGTATCTTGATTAATTGGATTGTTTCTTTGTGAATTCCTATACGAAGGTTTTGTAGATGTGTCTCCGAGTATTCCTTGATCATTTCCTCTAAGAGGAGGAGTTCCTTTAATTCTTTGAATTTTTCTAGAATACTATTTTCTTCAATATCATTCAAAAAAGTTTCGGATTGCCTAGTATTCCACCAATTTGTAATCCATGATTCCAGACTTTTTTGAAATGAGAGCGAAATCCACCAAGGCAAAAATACTATAGATGCAAGATAGAAAAGAGGAGTTAATGCTTTCTTTTTTGCCATTTTTTCATCTGTGAATTGTTAATGAATCTTATTCGTCGACTTTATGTAATCTAAGATTTCTCTCACGCATCAGTTCTATTACAAGTATCGAATCTATGAATCTATTCACTCTTTTTTATTATTATTTTTTTTTATTTTTTTATTGTTCCATATATGTCTGCTTTGACTCGAATGGATGTTCTGAAGAAATTTCAATTAAGTTATGTTATAGAAAAAGAGGATTCTTGCGTTTTTGCCCTCCTGCTGAGAAAGCATGCATTTGTCGGCTCATTTCTTAAAACACTTCAATTGGTACACGCAAGAAATAGGCCAATTCAGCAGCTTTTTGTTCCATTTCCCGTGGAGTAAAATTCTCATCAGTACGAGTCAATGGAATGGCTCCCTGGCCTTTGATATCCATATAAAGGACACGACGAGCATAAATACCCTCTTTAACTTCTACTCTGACGGACTGAATATCTTTTATAAGAAATCGGAGGAAGACCCGACGATTTTTTCCAGGAAATCCCCAACGAAAAATACACACTATTCCGTCTTTTCTATCAAATCGATCATAACCACTACCTACATTCCACGAAATTGTGCACCACAAATAAGAGCTAATAAAAAGACCCGCGATCCCATAGAAAGACATCACAATTCCTTGTGGAAAAAAAACGATTTCCTGAGACGGAAATAAAGATATCAAATTTCTACCAAGATAACTCGAGGTTCCAACCAACAAGAATCCTAATGAACCTAAAAAAAGGATAACAGCCCAGCAGAAATTACTTGTTTTTCGAGCCCCTGTTATAGGTTCTATCCATATATGTTCTGATCGACAACTCATAGTTGATCCAGTTGCTTTTTTTTGGAATTGAGAGAATACCCCAAATGAATTTTACTTTAGTCCTTTTGTTTCCGAAGTAACTCGCATCAACTAGCACTAGTTTGATGTGAACCTTTAGGAGTAATTCATTAAATTGGTTAGATCTAAACTAATAACATACCCTTCGTATGATCTCACTAAAGATAGCCACATGCATATAGATGGACCAACTTTACAATTAAGCCGTCCGCCAATTCGGGTCTATTTGAAAATAGCTAGAATATAGCATTTTGGGAGATTTTCGTCGGAAGACGCTTATACCATATTTTGCTAAAAGGATATCTGTGTTATGATACAAGCGTCAGTTTAAAAATGAGATTTTGTGCCCTCGGCTCTAAACAATCTTGTTTTTTTGAACATGAAGAAATAAAGAAGCCATTGCGATTGCCGGAAATACTAGGCCTACTAAAGGGACCAAAACAGAGGGAAAGTTAAGAGTTGTCATAGAATGGGTACCTCGCTTTACTATTTGTACCTGTTATTATTATTTAGATTTTATATTTATAGAATATAAAGATATTATATATAAAGATATCTTATATCTTATTATAAGTATAATTTGATAATTCTAAATTGGAATTATTATTAATTAATATCTCTCTAATCTATTCTAATTCTAAATTCTAAATGAGTATATAATGTAGTTTTTCATCCCTCTACATGAAAGATTTGAAAGGATATGGATGAGATATTATTTGATTCATTTTTTTCTCTTGTCTTCAAATTTAATTTACTAAGCAAAAAGTTTCTTAAAAATGAATTAGATTCTATTTATTTAGTTTTATATATTAAAGGGTTTGTTAGAATCCCATCCAGCAGGGATTCTTAGTCAAAATAGGATTATCGTAAGGTATAGAAAGATAAAATTCTATTATTCCGATAAACTAATTACTTGTTTGCTCAAAATAATTCAACTTCATGTTCTAATTTTGATTCAAAGGAAAGAAAGTGTGGAGTTGAAATAACTCACTCAGAACGCTTTTTAAAGGATTACGTGGTACGATTAGATCGAATAAGCCCTTCTGGAATAAATACTCAGCCGCTTGTGAACCTTCGGGTACTGTTTTATTTAATGTTTGTTCAATTACTCTTTTACCCGCAAAGGCAATGTAGGCATCGGGTTCGGCAATAATGATATCCCCCAACATACCAAAACTAGCTGTCACCCCGCCGGTAGTAGGAGATGTAAGGATTGGTACATAGAATAACTTTTTATTTGATTGATAATCATATAAAGCAGCAGATATTTTAGCCATTTGCATCAAGCTCAAACTTCCTTCTTGCATGCGTGCCCCTCCGGAAGCACACACTATAATAAGAGGTAGAAATTCTTTAGTGGCGTATTCAATCAAACGGGTAATTTTCTCCCCAACTACGGATCCCATACTACCCCCCATAAACTGAAAATCCATAACCCCAATTGCTACGTTAATACCGTTTAATTGCCCTATACCTGTTTGAATAGCCTCGGTTAATCCTGTCTTTCTTTGATAAGAATCGATACGATTTTTATAAGGCTCCTCCTCCGAATGAAATTCAATGGGATCCAGAGAGACCATGTCTTCATCCATAGGCTCCCAAGTACCCGAATCAATCAAAAGTTCGATTCTATCAGAACTACTCATTTTCAAATGATATCCACATTGTTCACAAAGATTCATTTTTGATTTAAAAAATTTCTTATAATTTAATCCATAACAATTTTCGCATTGAACCCACAAATGACTGTATTTTTGATTTACATCCAGATCGGTAGAACTTTCTCGTATAGTTTGATCACTCCTTATGGCATCCCGGGTTTTAGTCCTATTTCCACTTTCACTACAAATGGAACTAGAAATGTAATTGTTACTGGAATTGTCACTACCATTTACAATGTAACTATCAATACAGATTTGAGACTGAAGATAACTGTCAATGCAACTATTAATGTGATTATTCCAAGTATACTGAGTATCATCCATGTAATGATCCTGGTGGGGATTCTTACTCTTAGATCCATTATTGAGATAACTAGAATTTCGATAAAAAGAATTTTCTAGTTCACTACAAAAAGTATGATCATTGTCAATCTCAAAAATATGATTTTCAATATCAAAATATATAGAATAACTGTCCCCATTACTATCTTTAACTAAAAAAGTATCATCAGAGATGAAATTCCGAATGTCCTTGACGCCAAAAAAAAGATCAACATTATTGTAATTGTCATGACCACCGCAACTCTGAATGTTTTTATCCGTATCATTTATACTCGGATCTTTACTTTCAACGGCACTTGCAATAGGACCAAGACTTCCCGTTGATTTACTTAGCCTGCATCTGTGTTCGAACTCCTTCTTAAATAACATCGAATTGAACCACCATCTTTTCATAGAGTTTTCTTGCTCCATATTTGCATAAAAATACAATAGATGAATAGTCATTCGACGAAAAATAATTTATTTTATATTTGAATATCGTATTTTCTATCAGAATAAACATATAAATACAATCACTAGGATTATTAACTAATCTAATAAGGAGTGTGAGTATTGAAAAAAAAAAAGATTTGTTCTCTCCTACGAACAATTTTTTCGTAAAATCTCGTCTAATAATAATAATAAGTTCAGTTTATATTACAACTATTACAATATGGAACAAAAAGGACAATATACAGG
>JARVZY010006896.1:2500-5000 GCA_030686995.1 Artemisia argyi | reverse complement strand
TTAGATAGATGCTGATTCCTGTCTCGAAAAAGTGTTTTCTCCTCTTTGTCTTTGATTTCTTGTCTATCTTCTTTTTGTATAGGAGGCTCTTATTCGGTCCAATCAAAAACGATTTTATCATTTCTGTATCCGCAATTCAATATAGGTGGATACATACCCTATACATCTGTCTCTCTTCCACTCATTTCGCCATGAAATTTTGAATACTTGAACGGTCGATTCTTTTTTTTTTTTATTACTAGTTCTATATCGCTAGATTCATCGTTATGTTCTATAATATTTAACAGTTATTTGAAATTCTATTCTTTAATTAAATAAATTAAATATATATTATGAATAGCGAATATGAATAGCCAAGAATTCAAATAGTTAATAGGAAAGATTCTAAGAGTTTATGGAATTCCTATGCATGTCGAATTTATGTTATGCGAGCCTGCTTAGCTCAGAGGTTAGAGCATCGCATTTGTAATGCGATGGTCATCGGTTCGATTCCGATAGTCGGCTTTTCTCTATTTAGTTTATTCGATTTTTTACATGATTTATAATGCAGCTTTGAAATCTAAGCGAAAAAATGTCTTCCTCTTTTCGCAAAAGCCATTGATTTATTATGTTATAGGAACTTCCAACTATCTCACGAAAAGAATCCTTTTCTTTTTCTATATCTTTTCTTTTTCTATATATAGAATATAACGATCTGGATATTTATCCAACTCATCTCATTATTCTTTAATGTTTAATAGAATATCAGTAAATTTGGCTTTTTAGAATTTAGTTCATTTTTAGTTTAGGTTTATTCTGTAGAATGAAATTTCATCAATAAGAATTAATTAAAATTAAATAAATATAAAGAAGGAGTCTTTATGTCGCGTTACCGAGGTCCTCGTTTCAAAAAAATACGTCGCCTGGGGGCTTTACCAGGGCTAACTAATAAAAGGCTCAGACCTGGAAGTGATCTTAGAAACCAATCGCGTTCCGGGAAAAAATCCCAATATCGTATTCGTCTAGAAGAAAAACAAAAATTGCGTTTTCATTATGGTCTTACAGAACGACAATTACTTAAATACGTTCGTATCGCCGGAAAGGCAAAGGGGTCAACAGGTCAAGTTTTACTACAATTACTTGAAATGCGCCTGGATAACATCCTTTTTCGGTTGGGTATGGCCCCGACTATTCCGGGAGCTCGCCAATTAGTTAACCATAGACATATTTTAGTCAATGGTCGTATAGTAGATATACCAAGTTATCGCTGCAAACCCCGAGATACTATTGCGGCGAGGGATGAACAAAAATCTAGAACTCTAATTCAAAATTCTCTCGATTCATCCCCTGCTGAGGAATTGCCAAACCATTTGACTCTTCAACCATTCCAATATAAAGGATTAGTCAATCAAATAATAGATAGTAAATGGGTCGGTTTGAAAATAAATGAATTACTAGTTGTAGAATATTATTCTCGTCAGACTTAAACCTAACAAAAAGAAAATAAAGACTAATAAGAATAAGTAAGAATAAGGGTTCGACCAATTTTGCTCCCTTTCGGCGAAATAAATTAACCTAAGGTTAAGATAAATTAAGGGTTTGACCCGGATTTTTCTTCCGTTTAGGTGTCATAGACCGAGAGGGATATTTTCATTCCTTGTCTACTCTTTTCTTTAACAGTATTTTCCGTATCAGAGCCATTAGTAATAGAAATAGAAAATCCATATCAAAGAAAGGTCTAACTGTTGGAATAGTAGTATCCATTGCTATTTGATCTATTGTGGTTAGTAAGATCGGTAAATTAGGTGAAGGTAAGGAAAGAGAGGGATTCGAACCCTCGGTAAGCAAAAGCCTACATAGCAGTTCCAATGCTACGCCTTCAACCACTCGGCCATCTCTCCTACATAATGATTATGACCCAAAAACCGAAAATAGAATGAATCATTCATATTATTATTGGGTAGGTACAACCAATAAATTCTAACTAGAAAGCGATAAAAATTTTCATCATAGTAAAGGATCTGGGGGATAAAGAGAAATTTTTTCTTACAAAAACTGTTAAAAAAATTCTATTCATGTTTGCAAAAAGAAAATAATGTTATTTTCTTTTTCTGATTATCTATTTGACCGTATTAAATAAATTCTAAATTCTAATGAATTGAGGGGTCTCTATTTTGTAGACTATGGTTAATGTATATCTTTAGATCATGATTCTATTTAGACTACGATTCCATATCAGAAGAATTCTGAATTTCCTTTCTAGGCCAGTTTTAGAGTTATCAACAAAAATCCTTATCCCATCTATCTATTAAAAATAGAAATTGATCAAAAAATTTTTTATAATTGATTTTTTAGAGCGTAGTGTATACCCCTACAACACAAAAAAATAGGCGGTTATTCTATTTTCATCATAGAATGATTATTCAATCCTTTTTCTTCTTTCATAATTTGAGGTTATTCTAAGCTATAACTTCAATCAAATAAGAATAGTTTCTTTTGTTGGTGGACTATTCCAGTAAGA
>JARVZY010006895.1:0-25063 GCA_030686995.1 Artemisia argyi | reverse complement strand
AAAAACAAAATCATAAACATTTTTAGGGTTGGATAGTTGGCCGAACACCCCTAGGGGGTGAGTTTAACTTCATGTCAAACTTGTGTACTTAAAGGATAATTACATGGAATATTAGTTGTATTAGGAATGTTCTATGGTACCATATATATATATATATATATATATATATATATATATATATATATATATATATATATATATATATATATATATATATATATATATATATATATATATATACACACACAAAGACGTTCTAACTAGATTCATACCTATTCCTCTAAACATAAAATCTTCCCCTTCTCCTCTCATTCGATCGGTCGACTGAATACCCAAGGATCTAAACCCTTAAGTCGACCACTAGTTGACTTCCTAATCGGCTTCGTACTTTCCAACGTGCATATGTTCTTAGATCTAGTTCTACCTGTACATTACTGGTGGATACCTGACGCAACCATTGTGTTGATTCTCTCCAAGAAACCCTAATCGATCAAACCAATATAAAGAACCAAGAAGAAGGCGATTTCGTGCATGCAGTGAAGATCTAGGAGCTTTCATTAGTGTAGGATCAAGTAAGTCTTCTATAAACACCTTTTATACGTGTTTACGTTCAGGTTATATCTTTGATAGGAGATTCGTTGTTAGGGGTTTGGTTTGCATGGCCATTATATGTTTATTTTTCGTTGTGCATGTTATTTTGGCCATGCGGTTGACCACCAATACCATGAGTTGCAACGCTTATTGGTGGGGTACACTGTGTATGGTATGTTTCAAACCATATACTACATGTACCAAGGAAAAAATTTTGATGAAATACTAGAGTTTGTCAGCATGCTTCACACTGGGAACACGTTTGAAGGTATTTGATTGTCACCTGATTTTTTGAAGGATCCCATGGCGAGGTTAGATCATTTTGGATCCCGAAAGTTAAACGTCAATGTGATTGAAACCATAATGAGGAACTTGCCTAATAAGGCAGGTGAGTTTAACATGGAAAATACTGGGATATGGTACTGAGTTATCTCAAATTCGGGGTTATAACTTCGGACTACAAGTACATACCAAAGGTTGGAGCGTTACTTTTAAGGGATCATGACACTACAACAAAATGAAGCTATTGCAGCATTTTAGAAGCGACACGTATATGTATGAAAAAGTGAAACTTTCACTACAAGACATGGATTCATAGGACGCCAATAATCTTCATGCACCTCAATTGTATTAGGTGTAACATACATGTCAATTCCATAACAAAATCTGATTAAGTAAACATCATTTAAATTTTGCGACATGAAAAATGCAGCAACACGAATCATCACGCTCCATCAATTGCATTTGCAATTTCGACATTTTTTGCAATCATGTGTATCTTGAGAAGCAACATGAAACAACTCTTTTCTAGTTAGCTCACTCCGTGTTATAAAATTTATGTTCAAACAAAATGTATAATCTCAATACATATGCATATTTTACATCAAGAGCTGCACAACAAGATATAATTTTACCTTTAGTTCTTCATGTACCATGGCATAACTTTTTTTACCCGTAACTTGCACCATCTTCTTTTTTACGGGATTGGCTTCAACTACTCCCTAAAGTAGGAAATGAATAATCATGAATAAGCCGCCTAAACATTGCCTAGAAAAAAGTCCACCTATGGAGACAACAAAAGTTTAAATATATGCAAAAAAATAAAAAAAAAAAACCTTCAAACATAGAATGGGTAGAAATAGTGGTAAGTCATATGATCGCGGTTTGGTAAACTAATATTGGTAACTTTGAATGATTTCAGTTTAGTAAAGTTGGATGAAGCATGCTAGCTTACGTATTTAGCAATATATTATGGACCAAAATATATAGGCAATTAGCATTTACATGCATAAGTGGAAAGGGTTTTTAGGCTTATCTTTTGAATGCTTTGAATCTTCTTTATAGATGATACGGCATCAAATAAGCCTATTAGAAATTCAATTGTCACTCAAAAAATTTTAACGAGCTTAAGTTGCCACCAAATGTAAGACATTTGGAGATGAAGATGCGTCTAAAGCCAATTTTGTATTTCTTTATATAAATGCTTCCAGCAAAAAGTTATTTAGGAACTACATACCTGTTGTTGCATCATTGGAACGGGTTGCTGATTTTGTTGCACAGGACCAGTTCCATGCCTTCCACCAAGTCGCCATCCCTGCTGGCCTTGTTGGACAAATGGTACAAAGAAGTTCCGTATAGGACCGCCACCTGGCCTCATTCCAGGTACCAACTGCTGCTGGTAACCAAATCCACCTTAAAAAAAAAAAAAAAAAAAAAAAAAAAAAAAAAAAAAAAAAAAAAAAAAAAAAAACCGTTTAGCGAAGACACAAAAAAAATGCAGATGGTGCACAAATAAGTTTAGCAAGGAGTACCTGTTGAGGAATCATAGCAAGGGGAGCTTGACCACAGAATAGCTGCTGGCCCATACCTGGAGCACCACGAGGGTACATAGGCATACAAGAAGCCATCATCGAAGGTACCATTGCAACTGGCCTCATTTATTGGAATTGAGCCTGAGGGAGATAAAAGTTGACAACTTTAGAGGATGACTCGTTTTATTATACAAAATATGATAGGTGATACAACTTTTTTTATTAACATTGATTCAAGAGACCTTGACCAATCATCTTACCTGCAACCTTGCCCTTCTCTCTTCCTTACGCTGCGGAAGTGCAACATATCACTTAGTCATTTTTGCAAGTAATAAAACCCTGTTAACTGCAGTGAAAAACTAAGATCACCTGCTTTGACTAAACAAAAGATAGTTCAATAAATTCCACTAGAATACCAACTCCCTGTTTTTATTTGGTTCTCAAGTCTCTAAAGCTTATCCAGTCTCGTTTTTGCAATGGACGAATCTGTTAACATAATCACTTAGCCATTTTTTATTAACATAGGTACAAAGAGCCTTATTGCATACTCTGTATTGAACATGGCATGTCGGTTAAATAGCTTTCAACTATATCCTATGGGGGAAGAAGAAAAACAGTTTAGTTCAACTGCCTAAGCACCTATGAAATTCAAAGATCCTGCAAATTATGATTATAATTATCTTAATTCGTATTACTACTTAAGCATCTCGGAAAAACTACTATACATTAATGATTTCGGATTTGACTCGATTTTGACAGTAGCATCCTATTAAAATGGTTAAGTCACATAAACTGTTTCTGGGACAAGCAAAGTGAAGACTGTCGTAACCACCTAATAGTGAAGTTTGTATAGCAATCAAGTACCATACGGAAAATACATAACAAGGAATGGACTGTATAGAATCTTCATTCGAAAGAATCATCATCGTCTAAAAGTCATTACTGAAACTACAAACATACCTCTAAAAACATGTCAATGGGAATTATTCCCTTGTAATCGACATACAGATCCGACATGGAGAAACTTTGAAACTAGAAGCTGCTGCTAGAACTCCAAACTAAACACTACGTCAATGTTCCTAATTTACAACTGCGTCATTTCGGTATGCTTTCCATTTTCAAATGACCCATTCACAATTATCTCCTTTTCCCTTTTCTTTGCATCCCTCGAGTCGTCATCTGTAAAATAAGAAATTGTTTCCAAATTTCCTATTTTTTCGACTCTACTTCCAGTAGCTAAGAATTTCTTGCCAGTTTACAACTTTAATTTCACCACAGGTCGTTTTTCAACAATAATCTCAACATCATTGCTTTTTAACCCCTGAATTATCAGAGCAATTCTGCCTAGTGGAGAAACAACTTTCGCCCATAAGCTAAGGCTTTGCACCACATCTTCTTCCCACCACACATCTCTTGCGAACAGAAGCCAACGAAACCACTTTCTCCCCGTATTCTAATGGAGATACAAGAAACGGATTACTCGCTTGATCCCTTCTACCATTAACTAGCCAAACGTTTTTCCGATTTCAACAATGACGCTTCAACAACCTTCTTATCTTGGTCAACATGCATTATTTCAGTTTCTTCTATACAAACCGAACCTGAGCTAGTATATGTCTTAGCATCAGGAAAACAAGGTAACCAAGACCGAACACGATCCAGCGGAGGCATCACACCACTACCAGAAAAAACTCGCTCTCAACTTTCTTTCTAAACAAATGGAAACTCAGGAACAAAATTCGCAAACCGAACTTCTTCCGTAACACCAACATGCTTCATAACCTCCTTAACAGTCCCAAACTCCAACACACAACAATCCAAATCCGAACCAGCCGCAATATATGTATAAAAACGCCAACATGCTCAATATATGTATAAAAACGCAGACATAAATGTACACACATAACATAATTTACTGCTAAAATTCCATTTAGACATTTCAGCGAACACTTGCCATTCACAATTTGCAAATGTGTAACAAATACAAGTAGCCAGCAACGACAACTGAAATTTACTATGCAACAAACAATAAATGGAGAGATATATATACCCTGTTTTGTTCATAGGTGACTTCCTTGTTATCGGTTTGTCTACTTAAAATTTGACTAGATGTATAGTCAGAAGAAGTCTACTACACCACCCAAAATCATCAAATCGTAAGTGATGGTAGTGGTGATGCAGTCAGAAGGGTGGTGGTGGTGGTGGGATATGATGGTTTGGACTCTGAGATTGGAGATGAAGAGACGTGGTGTCTAACTGCCAGCTATGGGTGAATAATTTGGCGGGGAAATTACTTTGGCGGGGGAAATTAGCGGGTTCTGAAAAGATGATAATTTGGCGGGGGAGTTAGTGGGTTATTCAAACATGGACTCTTAAGAATGGTTCTAGCGGGCGCAAAGGCATCGTAACGGCTCGAGATGTCACTTTCACGCTACTCAATAGACTAATGACGCCGGTTTAAGGCGTGGCGTGAGATGAGATATGGAAATGTGCGATAAGGCATGATAATACGTGAGCCGTGACGCCTTTTTTGAATTCAACTACGATGAAAAACGTTTTATTTATTTATTTATTTATTTTTTACGAAATAAAGAAAATTACATGTAAGAATAGTTTAATGACTTAGTTCTTAATGTATAATATTTTTGTAAATTTGATATATAGGAAATATGATATATAATATATAATTTTCTAAATATTTTCATAATTTTTTACCGCTTTAAGTCTCACGCCTTAAAAATGCTTAGGCTTCGCCATAACTCCTAAGGCGTGAGGCTTGACCATGCCGCCACGCCACGTCTTACGCTATCTAAAACCTTGTTCTTAAGTCTACCAACGATTACAACAAGTTGAATTTTAGTCAAATTTTAAATCTATTTGAAAATTTGTGCTAAAATTATGGGTATGTTTGGGGAATGTGCCAGATGTTGGGGTTAGGGCTTATATTATACGACAAAAGATAGAGTTTGTATTTTTATAAATTTGTTTGGCGAATTAATTGGAACTGAAGTTTATTAATTTTAAATCGCATAAAAATAGATTTTTAGTTTGTTGCGATTTCAAATTTCTTATTTTGAAAGGCAATATATGCTAAATAACATGGACACGAGCATAGCAAACCAATGAACCGACTCTAGGACACATGAATATCACAAGGTGATCGAATATCCGACATACTAAGATATGACACATGTAAGATCCCATATTTATCAACTTAAACACTAAAAGGTGGTGACTTGATGGTGGTGATGGTGGTGATGGTGTTGCCGTGTTCTAGAAAGAAGAGAAGAGGAAAAGAGAGCTTTGTATTTCACACCTAAGAACTACAAGAACACACACAAGTGAGACTTGTGTGTATACATATACCATCCCAACACCACCTCATGGGCTTGGGTTTTGGCTTAGTTCTCGTGTGCTTTATCCTAAGGATTAATTCATAAAATATTAGTCTAAAACATATAGCCTATTAGCTTAGTTTCTATAGCTCGATGCTAGACTCTTACATATTCTCTAATCAACGTTACATAGTTTCTAAATGTAGAATGACTATGATTTCTATCACTTCTATTAATAAAAGTAATTTGAAGAACACATGATGGAAAACTAATGATCACCACCCATGCCCGCTAGAACACTATCTAACCAACTAGTGGCCCGGTGTCACTATGAATAGTTAGTACAACAAGATTGAAGAAAATACCCCAACATGTCTGAACACCACCACTGAAAACCCATAATAAAATGGCCAATGCCTCGACACTTGCTTCACCGACCCTTGCTCATGTGATTTATAGGATTTACCAAGACCACACAAAATTTTAGCCGAATTCCATCAATATCTTCTTGTTAGTTATTAATTTTTATATTTTTCAACCTACTAGAAACAAAGTCGCCCCTTTTCATGCATCGCAAAATACATTATAGTTATTAAGTGACATTTTTTTCATTGCTTATGTAAATAGGTAAATAGACTAGACATAAGCAAAAAAACCCTAAAGTCGACTGCTTCTCTCTGGCGACTAAAAAGAAAAAACGACCCATAAAAACCCTTACTTCTAATCGACTTTCTCTATCAATCTAGTTCCTGATTCTTGATCTCACCATCTGTTTCAGGATCTCTGATTGATTGTTCATAAGGTTTTTCTTGGATCGTGTGTTTCTGGATCTCATTCGAATTTACGAATCCCTTTTAAGGGTTCTTGAATCGATCTTGTGAGTTATAGTAATCGATCATACTCATTCATACTTACCTTTAACTATTCGATTGCTATGATGGGAGGTTAGTGATTTGGGCATTTATTATCTAAACCCTAAGCGATTAGGGTTTCAATATTACTCTTGTTTGCATGCGTGCTGTTGTGTCTGGGTTTTGAGGTTGTGGGTGTTGAGAGATGATGACCAAGGGTTTTTTGAATTCCAAAGTTGATACTATTGTGTCTAAGCCTAGTGGGAATGGTAACGTTAATGTTGAGGGTGTTGATTTGTTGTCTGAAGTGGAGCCGGTTCCACTTACAAAAGATACACCACATGGTGATGACTTGGTGCCGAGTGCTAGTGCTGATACTGTGACGAACTTGCTATCTAAGGCACATACGAACTTTGATGAAGCCATGGCTAATATTCAAAGTGAGATTGTTGCTAATAAGGCTTCTTCTTCATGCGATACTGGGCTTAATTCTGGTCCTTATGCTTCTAAGGTTAATACTACTAGTGGAGGGAAGCCGGGTTCTTACGTGGCTGTCACTTCTAATGAACCTCTGAAACATGTGTCTAATTTTCGGAGGTTGGAATGTAGCAATAAGAAGGATGGTGTTGACCTTTCTGTTCCTTTGAAAATAGTGGAAGAGGTAAACACGAGGTTTGAGAATACTCTCTACGGTTATTTCCTTGGCCAACGCCTTGCTTTTCCTGTTGTTGATTACTATGTACGCAATGCATGGGCGAAGTTTGGTGTGCAAAAGGTTATGATGAATGCAAAGGGATTCTTCTTCTTTAAGTTCAATTCGAAGAAAGGTGTTGATGATGTGCTGGAGAACGGTCCTTGGTTGATTAGAAATATTCCTATTATTCTTAAACCTTGGACTTTGAACACTAATCTACTGAAAGAGGATTTGACTAACATCCCGGTGTGGGTTAAATTCCATGATGTTCCCCTTGCAATGTTTTCTGATGATGGCCTCAGTCTTCTTGCCACATTGATTGGCACGCCTAAAAGGTTTGATGCTTTTACTAGCCATATGTGTAAGGAATCGTGGGGCCGCAGTAGTTTTGCAAGATGTATGATTGAAGTGAGATCGGATGAGGTGCTTAGGGAAAGCCTCACTGTTGAGATACCATTACTTGATGGTACGGGTTCGACTATTGAGAAGATACGGGTTGAATATGAGTGGAAACCACCCCGTTGTGACAAGTGTAAGATATTTGGTCATACTCTGACTGACTGCCCTAAGGTTGTTATACCTCCTGTTCAGCCTACTAAGCCTGTTGATGATAGTTTCAAGACTGTCAATAATAGGAAGAAAGGAAAACAAGGAGGGTCTACAATTCCTGGTAAAGGAGGGTTTACTAAACCTGTTGTGGGTAAGAAGTTTCAGTATCAACCCAAACAGACTCCTCCTGAACCCAAGAATGTTGGTGGCAATAAGAAGAAGACTCCTGATGTGGCTAGTTCTAGTGGTACAACGATCTCTACATCTAACCAGTTTGATGCTCTTAATATGGATGATACGAATACTTTTGGTATTCCTACTGATGATACCAACATGGATGTGGATGCTTGCTGTACAATGGAAGTTAATGAGGATGCGTTGGTTAAGACTGGTACTACATCACAAGAACCCCTTGTGAGTGATTTAATGGGAACTAAGGAAGGTGGTTCTACTCCTATAGTTGAGAAAATTAGTAAGCTTGAAAAGCTACTTATCGATGGGAAAGCTACCCTCTTGGATGATAAAGGTGTTCCTATTCCGTCTGCATCTGCCAATAAGAGGACTAACCCATTCTCTAAGGTGGGTGATATTGTGGTTACTGATAGTGATGATGAGGAGGTTCTTAACACTTTCGACGAATCAGCCAATCTTTTTGGTGGAGGTCATGAGCGTGAAGATGAGTTGGATGACTATGATGATTACACGAAGCAAATTTCTGATCTTCCAGGGGAATTGGATGCTCTTAACGCCATTTATGGCTTTAATCTCCAAGGTCGTAGGAAGTAGGTTATATTTTTTTCCGAGTTTTTAAATGGTTTGTTTTCTTGTCTAGAAAATTGGAAGTATCTTGTTATGTAAGCTTTTCGCCTATGTAACGGGCTGAGATGTGAGAATCACTCATATCCGTTGTACTTAAATGTTTTTTGGAGTAATATATTTACCGGGTCGTTGACCTTTTACCCAAAAAAAAGACTAGACATAAGCAATGGTAACAACTACCAAATGAACTATTGGCAAGTCGCATATCCTCATCACAAAATGGCATTGGTATTGATGGTTTGTTATTACCTATCTTCAAATTTATAGTACCGAATTCTTTAGACAATCATCAACACTTACGGGTAGTGTATCCATTCGTGTAGTATAGATAGTCAGCAAGATTGGGTCGTTCGCAAGTAATGAGGGTTCCTAAGTATCTTACTCGTAGTTTTAGTAATTCTAATGCAATTTAAATCTGTCGATAATGTATTTAGACTAATTAATAAAAATAGAAAAGTAAAATAAATAGAAAATTAAACTATTAAGAGAAGATCAAGAGACAAAGGCATGTTTGCATTGCTAATCCCCTAACTTCATCAAAGACATTGTTCTAAGTGCAACGTTCATCTAGTGTGTTTCAGTGAATCTAAGGTAGAGGAGGTCGAGTACAGTCGCTTCCGCTCCTAACTTCTTCGTAAAAGCAAGGCTCACCATTTCCTGCTACTATAACTAAGGATCCAAGCATTAAGTATTATCAACTAATCTATCTAATATACATTTTTGTGTGGGTGCCAAACCATTTAGTTTTCTTGACATCGAAAACCACCTCATACGCCACATCGGACTCAACACATGGTGTTTTAATCTCAACGACAAAAGCGGGTGATTACGAGGAGGAAGAGGTTCGAGAAGTTCGATCAACGGGCCGGGACAAAGCTAAAAAGAAATCGTCCTCCTCCGTTCCTTCGGAAGCTTCAACTGTTGCACCTCTTGTTGATCAGTTAGTAGATAAACGAAAAAGACGCTGTATCGGGTTTCTTTTCCACAAAATAAAAAAATAATAAATAAATAAAATAAAAATAAAAATAAAAAATAAAAATCTTAGGGCATCCACTATAATGAACATTTTAAAAGGTTTATAAAATTGACACCTCATGAAATGTCATTAATTTACAAACCTTTTCATAGTATAAACCTATTCCTTAATAGGTTTATAAATTTGTCAACTCATACAATGCATTAATTTATAAACCTCTTTAAAATCATAGACCTTTTCATGTCACCTAGACTTGAAATGGTTCCTCACTATAGTACACAAATTTTTGAACCTCTTTATAATTTCTTGAACCTATTCTTAAACCACCATAGTAGATGCTCTTACTTAAAGTTGCAGCATCCACAAATAAAAATTGAAGAAAAGGTAGGTCAACAAGAAATAGAATTTGAACAATAGAAGATTGTACAAAAGCAAGTGGAACATGAGCTCCAATGTCAAATGTTTATCTTTTAACAAGAAAAAAAAAAGGACAACACACTCGCGATGACCATTTGACCAAAAGATAACCAGAGACTGTGCTGAAGATGAACCGAAAAATAATAGAAAAATATAATTTAGACTATTAGTTTAAAATTTAAATTTATATTATAATTTTTTTTTAATTTTATTTGAATCATTAAATTAATGTTTTTTAATTATTAATTAAATTTTAGTTTTAGTGTTTGGAAAAATGAAAAAAAAAATGTCACGATCACTACGTTAAGTTGGTCATAAAAAAATTGTTAAAAAAAACAAAAAAAATTTGAGTTGGCGCTAATATCAGCAATGGCTAGGTCAACATTACACCGGTCTTAAAATCATTCTCGATCTTAAAAAAAAAATAAATAAAAAATTAAAAAAAAAAAAAAAAAAAAAAAAAAACTATACTAACAGATACATCTTTTATATAATAAAATAAAACCCCTATTGGAATTTTCCATTTCAAAAAAATCAATTCATACCTTATTTAGTAATAATTGTATTTAAAAAAAATTATTTTTGTAACATTTTATATTTATCCATAACACAAGTAGAAGATAAATATAAAAAATATAGATAAGATACAATTAACACAAGTAGAAGATAAATACAAAAAATATAGATAAGATACAATTAATAATAAGATTAAATTTTTTAAATAATTATCTTTAATAATAAAAAATTATAATTAAACATCATAAATCAAACAAAATAAAGATTAAATTATTTCTTTTTTAATAAATAAAAATATATGATTCAAAAAGTTAAAAAAAACCCGCACATGCGCGGACATTATAACTAGTATCTTAAAAGAAAAATATACTAATAAATTTTGTTTTATAACCGTTATCAAACTGCTTCTACCTCCTTCCGAATCTCCCTAAACGCAAAATCGATACTACTTTCACCCATTGAATTTTGTTTTATATAATAACTACCAGGTGAGTATAACCCCATCGCCCCTACCTGTATCTAAACTTAGCTACTCCGATCCCCTTGTGTCGTGGAGCCTCATCTTGGTCGCAATCAAAAGGTAAACTATTAAAAAGTCTCTTATGTTTGTGTTATGTATTTTGTGCGATTTGGGTAATATGAAATAATGGTAATTCATATGGAAATCAGTTCGCTTATGGATGAAATTTTGATTTGTTTAGTGATTTTAGTTGAATCAGACTCTGCTGACTCCTTTATTGTCTCTGCAATATGATTTTGACCGGCAATATGATTTTGACCATTTGAATGATAGCCTTTGTTCAGTTCTCTATTCCTAAACTGAATTCAACAACGTGAGTTATTATTATTATTATTATTTTTTGGGATGTCACAACTTGGTATACAATCACATTAGTTATTCTTTTAGTTAAACATTGCTGAGTGCATTTGAAAAAGGGGTTGTTTGTACATGTTGCTTACAAATGAAAAGTTATGTGCATATTTTAATTAAGCCACCTTTTGGGTATCTTTATATATGAAAGAAAAGTTCTGAATTATCTAGGCTGCCTTTGGCATTGTGTTTTTTAGTATCATATTTCATAGTTGACGCATTTTATAAGGTCGTAAATACGGAGTAATATGAAAAAAAGAATCCATCTATTTTATATTTTTGTAAGCTTCTCATATAAAACTAGGCTGAAGCTTATAAACCATGACATAAGAAACTGGTTGCAGTGTTGGACCACAAAGAAACATGGTGTTTAGATTGAATGAAAGATAGACATATGACTAAAACCAGACTCAAAAACCTTCTTGTAGAACCTACCATTAGATTATACATATCTACTTTATTTCATATACACAAATACACAATTCTCTCTGTTTTGTTTATTTCTTTTTCTTTAGCTGTTGAGGTTATAAGAAAGGGAAAACGATAAATAACCAGAAATATTCTAATAATCATTTTTATTAACATACTTTTAGCAGTAATGTTTAATGATACTAACCATTAATATAGTATGTTGCATGAATGAGTATAAAGTTATTCAACTATTTTGGTTTGTGTACGTAACCGTTTTCGGCTTCATTAACTATTTATACGACTTGGGTCATTAAAAATATTCTTAATGCGGGTGAGTGAAGGTTCTGCACAAATACTATTAATAAAGCACAAGGTAAACGTGGTGTCTGCCTTTAAGAACCACTTTTTTTCTCAACAAATCTAATAGCTGTTAAATGACTATTCTATCATTGACAAACTAACGACACTAGTAGACATGAAACTTTACCAAGTTCTCATTGCTTGGATTAGCATACATGATGTTTCTACCAATTCTAACCTTTGTTTTCTTACATGCTTCAACTATTAACTGTTTGACACCAATGTGAACTGTCAACTTAAGGTAACATGTCACAGCAACTCTCAAACATAGTGGATGTAACCCCACAACCGAGGAAATCATGGACGTTTCTTATACAAGTTGTGGAGAATGGTCACGTTCAACAGAGCTGAGATCGGAATGCGTACAAAAGACTGATATTGACCGACACTAAGATACATCATATATGATAATCCATTTTCTTTCTTTTCTTACATTCATTTGTATGTTACTTACTTTATAACCGTATGTGTAATCAGGGAACCACACTCATAGCCGTTATATATCACAGTCATCTGCAATACTTTGCTAAGCTTTTGCCACCATATAGATGATGTTACATCTCTAATGCCATGGTGACACCAAATGATCCAAGGTATTGAATAAGCTCATATCAGTTCTCATGGGTACTAACCAACAGAACCTTAATAGAGGAAGTGGCACAACATATACCAGCAACAACACCATGTGATTTTCACTTTACAGACTTTGATGAAACATGCCGACACAGAAAACAAGCAAAGTAAGTTGTCATTATTAATAGCACCTATCTCAAGCCATTGCCTTCTATGCAAACCAAACTGTCTCCATATGAAATTAAAGATGTTAGAGCAGTCATTAAAATGCCTGCCTATTAGAGAACGAGGACAAGGGAAGGAAGCCAAAATAAGAAGAGATATCGTCACTGTCAATGAAAAGTAAGATTGTCTTATTGTTTGTGTGTACCACTCACGTTATATGTCTAATATGCAAACTTTCTTTTAGGAAAAAGCTTCAATTACTAACATTGTGGACTCCGTTCAATGAAGACGAAGGAAATACACTTGCAAGCATCATCTAGACAGGACGTATGATGCTTGGTATGAAGGTTGAAAATGAAAACATTCAACACTAAGTGAAACAGTGCAAATTATAATTCATTTTAATGCTTCATAATCTGAAAAAACTTGGGATACATGTTCTATGATTGTCACACAGTATAGAAAACAGTTGTCAGTTAACTATTTAAGCATGCACCATTTTATTATATTTCTTCCTAGCTTTTATTCTGTTGTGCAGGCCTCTCATTGAGCATAAAAGGATCATCTGCAGTTCTATTTATCAACCCACCAGTAAAAGAAGAGTTACAAATGTTTCTTTAATGAAACTGCTTAATTATATTTGTTGCAAAATCGAACATATTTGACATTATTTCGTAAACATATATTTTTAATTTAGGTTCAACGACAAAAAGGAAGAGCTTCAACAACTTCTTTAAACAGAAAGCTACAAGGAGCGCAGCGTATTACTGTCTTATCCAGAAGAACATGACATCAAATCTCTTTCCACAGCCACTGCGTCACTAAAAACCGTCTGCCAATACGGTATACTTTAGCATGTCATTCGTTTATTCCGTGATTATACACCATTACCATACCATCCTCATTCAATATGCAGGTAAAAACTGCTTGGATTAAAGGGAAAATCACCCTCTATTGGTATACAGCGTGCGCCAAGTGCCACAAGTCGCTAGAAGCTGATCTATCTTGGATTGTCACATGCCCTGCCGAAGTCTGCATAATGTAAGTCACATTCTCAACTAGCAATAGGCATTATATAATCTATATTAAAAATATCCTCCCCATGTTTTGTCCAGGTCTTGTGTGACACTGATAATTAGTGATGGAACTCGAAGCATACATGCCACTATATTCACACTTGATGTGGAAACATTCATACCATTCAATGCACCGGAAGTTAAAAAGGCGGGTGACGAGGTAATATGATCTGCACTTATTTCATTCATCAAACTAAATTGGTGCCACTACCAAAAGGATTTCTATTGGACTCAAATGTTACAATGTATTATACTCTTAAACTGAAAACGCCCATTTACTTACACGTGTATTACAGGGTACTGATATTGGAGCCATTGCTTCATTAGTTCGAGGACAAACAGTTGTTTCCTTTATACGCCACTACGAGATTGAATTTCGTGGTTAAACAGAGACTAAAATACACGTGGTAAAAGCGTACAAACTACGGAGGCATCACTTGTTAAAGATCTGCAACAACAGGTTGGGTCTACCTCCGCTCTTGCTGATCCACCCAAACGAAAAGACGAGTACATCCCAACAACCCCTGCTAAAAGACAACTACATAGTCCCACGCTAGCCTCCATAAAAAAACAAGTTGCTGCTCAAACAAGCAATCAAAGCCTGGCGAAAAGGACTAAAGACTGTACCACTTGAATGCAATCGTTTGACATTAACTGGTTTGTGTATATATCCACTCTACTGAAACCCTTTTTGAAACCAGCTTGTTGAAGTTGTTCGCAGAGACTGATGATGCTTTTGCTAGATCTTTGTAAATACCTAAACTAGATCATGGTAGTTGGTCACAGAAACTCATAATGCTTTTGCTGTATCTCTTTGTAAACATATAAACTTATGTAAAATTATAATTTAATGTATCATATTACATGCTTGTGTATCCTTATAAATGTTCCTAGTATCACATATATAGCATTGTATTACGTGAAACAAAAGTGTTACAAATCATATAGAAAAGTGTTGCCTTAATGATGAAAAACAACTATAAGTGTTGCATTTCAAAAGATAAAGTGTTGCATACTTCGTTGCAGCAAATGAGAAAGTGTTGCACTTGAATCTAAAATTGTTGTGGTTCAATTAAAAAATGTTGCATTTGATTTTAAAAAATGTTGCACTTAAGTATAAAATTGTTGCATTTTAATGTAAAAAGTGTTGCATTGAGTGTAAAAGTGTTGCAATTAGTTATAAAAAGTGTTGTGTTCGAATGTAAAAAGTGTTGCGCTTCTCATTAACACATTTGCAAAACAAAGGCAACACATTAAAAAAATGTTGCATATTCCATTTGAAAGTGTCACTTATACCTAAGGCGACGTTACATAATGTAGCACTTGATAAAGTGTCACTTTAGGCATAATGCAACATTTTAAAGCCATAATACAACACTTACATTGTGTTGCTTTAACTTCAATTTGTAGTAGTGTGACATCAAGCCTAGAAGGTAGCTTACCTAGAGGGATTTCATTTAATCTGAGAATGCTAGGGCCAAAGGGTCGAGCGGTTCAAGTACGTTCATGATTGAACATTATAACTCTCTTTCAATTCTTAAGTATTAGAAACTTATGTGATTTTACTCTTTCAATGTGCAGGTACTGAGAAGATGAGTGAGGGGACACAAGGAGCTAGAGAATGTATGATGACATCGAGAACTAGAGCTTGGCATCATGATAAAGCTCATTTTTCTAGTACATGTTTTAATAAAACATTGTTTCGATTGGCTATGAGCTAAAGGATATTTGTGGTTTTATTTTTCCCGTCTCCGAGACGATGTTTGGTTGAAACATTTTACTTTTTAATCATTGGTACCTTCAAGTTTATTAAAAGATAGTTGTTTATATTTATTGTTGTTAATTTATAAACTTATTATATACTATCTTATTGTCTTATATATACCTGTATTGCTATATGGCTCCAGGGGCGGCTCAATCCTTACCGAGGCCTAAAGCAAAGTTTTAAAACGGGGCCTTTCGATTATTTGCTATGATTTTAGTAAAATTGTCTATATAACATCTATCTAGAAAAACCAAGAACGCTTAGTAGATTACGAGCCAGTTGATGATTGAAAGACAAAATGACAAATAGAGAAACCAAATGTCCTTGTTTTGGTGATCCACAAGAAGGGCTAAGACGACAGAAGTGAGACCAACACAAGTGCGCTTGTATGTGTTCTTTGGTGAACATCTAATAAAACAAACCCTACATGACTTACAACAAATTAATAGAAAGAAATTTTATGCTCGTGCTCATTTTATAAGAAGAAAGTTTCTTCGTATTCATTTATTAATACGCTAAACAAAAAGTACAAAAAATACATGATCACAAGATCAAAAGAACAGTTCACAACAAATCGCCAAGCTTTTAGTTCATTTACAACCTTATCTATTACTCCAGGTTTTAAGAAGTGGATTACAAAAATGAGCTTAATTCATTTTTTTCCATTACCTTAAAAGAAGGTCTTGGTCCGTTTTATAAAACTAATATGATGGACTTGGTGTCTGATTGTCCGTATGCCTAAAAAATGAAGATAAAAACTAGGTGTGGCCTCAAATTCTAACTTGTATCAGGTATTTTAGTAAACTGAGGGCCTTAAAATTACTAAAATGAGCTTAATTCATTGTTTTCCATTTCCCCATAAGACAATGTTGATCGTTTTCATAAAACTAAAATGATGAACTTAGTATCTAATAAAATTTAGGCCTAAAGAACAAAGATAAATGTATATGCGGCTTCTAATCCTAAATTGTATCATATATTTTAGGAACTTAGCGGGGCTTAAAAAATTTGGGGGCCCGAAAGGTGATGGTGAAGAATATATATATATATATATATATATATATATATATATATATATATATATATATATATATATATATATATAAGATCTGGTTCCATTGAGAAGGTGTTTAGATTGAGAAGGTTGAGAAATAATCTGGACCATAGAAATCAATTAGTCTTAATTAATTATAAAAGTCATTGATTTGAATAAAAAGGTTAAAATAGTAATTGAATCACTAACAAATGATTTAAGACTAAAGACTCACAATTATGGCCTCTTTAATTCCGAGTTTGATGGCACAATAAATGTTCCTGTACTACTTACCAATAAAAATAGAACCATATTATGAAGATTAAAGATGAATATCGGATATCCTATAGTCACGATTAAAGAAAATCTTTGTGAAATACAAGATTCATGTTTTTAAATGTAATATGTAATACGCGCAATTTTGAGTTTTGAATCATAAAACATAGTAGCTTTATAAATAATGAAACTTTAGAAAGCAAGTAAATTTATATTGAATCATTGTCAATATGTGAATCATACATCATTTATTTAGGTTTATGAATCAAGCGAATTAGTGAATCAAGAATGAACTGATTCAATTGTGTTTTCTTAATCTTTACTAGTTGACATAATAATGATTCACTAATAAACCTTATATGATAATAAAAAACGGTTAAATAAAATATGAATCATCACATAAATAAACAATAAGAAGTTTGGTGTCTCATTAAAAATGTTAAGCATATACATATTCGTGATAATAAAAAAGCTTGGCAACTAGTAAGGATTAATCATCATATGATTCATACGTTAAGTGATGATTCATATTTGTGTAATAATGAATCACATATTTTATCTGATATTAAAAAGAGTATACATTCGTGTGAATGCATTTGACAGTGACGAAAACTAAGTAAACTCATTGAAAAGAAAGAATGAATTAGTAATTTTTGAATTTATATTTAGAGAAGACGACATGTAACACATATGCATTAAAGTAGTCTTAATAACAATGAAATGTAAAATTTTAAATGTCTATCATACCCTTTTATTAGCTTAATGAATGAATGGTCAAGATCGCTTCTCATTCTTCTTAATCTAAAACTCTTCTCAATCGATCCGGATTCTATATATATATATATATATATAGAATCCGGTTCCATTGAGAAAGTTTTTATTTTGAGAAGATTGAGAAATCTTCGATTGAACAAACTGATTCATGTTTTTGATTTGATTCATAAGTAAACATCATTTTATGGTGAATCGAATCTATAAATCACAAATTTGATTCACAAATCATTGTTAAAATCGAGTTATGATGACGATTCATTAAATTTGTACAGATGATTCAGTATTCTACATATATCACAAAATCGAGAGATTTTTAACATTGATTCAAAAAAAATTTTACACATTTTGAATTTTAATCACATTAAAATGAGTTTTATACTTGAAAAACATGAATCAAAGTCAAAAATCTATCGTTTTTGAAAACCTTCTCTATCTTTTCAAAATAAAAACCTTCTCAATCGATCCAGATTCTATATATATATATATATATATATATATATATATATATATATATATATATATATATATATATATATATACATACATATGTATATACATACATATGTATATATATACATATGTATATATATACATATGTATATATATACATATGTATATATATATATATATATATATATATATATATATATATATATATATATATATATATATAACGACTTTATACATGATGGTGCTTTAGAAAATGAGGTCCCTAAAAATACGGGGGCCTAAAGTGAGAGGATCACTTGATTTGATCACACACTATAGGTGTTGGACCTTTTAATGTGTAAATATGAGATACTTTGAGTGAATATGATTAAGTATGCGGAATCTACTCAATCACACTTAGAATGTTTATTGGAAATGGAACTATGATGCTTGTGTTTATTTAACAAAGAACAATGAAAGTATTTCACTAAACGATTCAATATTATTCAGAATAATACGAGTGATCTTCACTATCACTAGGGTTACAAAGACCTTGAATCTTGTGTTTTGTTCTAATGTTTTTCTGTATGTATATGTCTATCACTATCACACACGTCACATACATATTGCACATATCTAAGATCTTCCTTTTTATAGTCCAAGGAAAGATCTTTTACAATCTATATGACTCATCTAATTTACTAGCTTATGACTAATCTTCATTCTAGCTAGATGATGACTTATCATGTCAGTCATTAAGATACAACATGTATCTAGGATTACAACTCACTTGGAGTGTTCAATTTGATGACTACAACAAAGATATTTTTCTTGTATATGAGTCAGTAGAATAAGTTGTACTTATCTACACAGCTGTCGTATGAGTCATAGTAGCATCAGCAGAATCCATCAGCAGAAACACCTTGAGTAGAAAACGTTCTTCAGCAGAATCCATCAGTGGAAACGTGCTTTGTGCTTTATCAGCAGAAACATACTTGATGTATTTCCTTAAGCCTTTATGCTGATTCTTCTGATTATTTAATTCCCAACATAAAGCGATGGCTTTAGTTGCTTTACCCTTGAGCCACCACTGTATGGCTCTAGTGGGGCTTGAACCAAAATGCTTCTTTAACATTTTAATCTTTTACACCTAAATAAGAAATGCATTACAAACTCCAATGGACCGATTTTGAAATCAATGAACTTGAAGTTCTTTGAAATGCATGATTCGCCGAAGTGGAAAGATATCTGTGATACCTCTCCTCATGTTAGTGCGAGGTCCCACGATCTTATTAGATAAATTTATATCTCAATATATTTATCTATTTAGAACAATGAAATGAAATAATTGCCACTACTTCATATATGATCACTGATGTTATCAACTGCTATGATTATGTTTAAATTTCTTAAACATAAACATAAAGTCTTTGAAGCTTTCAAAGTCTTCCTATACGAAGTAGAAAGCTAACTTGGATTATTGAAGAGTTTTAGATCATCTAATGATTATGAAATCGTTTCACAGTTCATGCTAACTTATGCACATCATCTTTATGGAGTGTCTAGGAAGAGAGATGGAACCTTGCACAGACATAGTTCTATTAATGATGAGTCTAGTCACTCTGCCACCGATTCTTGTATTATGCCCTAGAAGTATGCTAAACGCATTCTCAAAATGATTCAAGAAGGTTAATAATGACACCACACGAGCTATGGCATGGTTACTACCCAAGTTGTCTTACCTAAAATTATAGAGTTGTGAAACTCACGTGAGACGTGACACTTCAAACATGCTAGAACTTTCAAATGCATACCTTGTAGAAGAACCTTTTAGGTTACTACTTTTGCACCCAAACAAGAACAAGTTGTGCTGCTCGATTTGCTTCAGGATTAAGAGAGAAATCTCCCATTGAAGAAGTAAGTGGGAGCAACATGAATCTTGAAGAAATCAAGACAAAAGGGATGCAATACCTTCTAAAGGAAACTAGCCAACCGCAATGTAAACTAGAACATGAGATGTTATGCAAGAGTCTGTTGTATCTGTATTCAACAGATCTAGTAGAATCACTCATGAACATGAGAGAGAACATTTTCTTACTGGAAATAAGAGAAACGTTTTATAGGATCTTTTAGATCCCATTAGCTACAAGAAACTTAACTGGATTTTGAATGGCTTGAAGCCATAAATACATAATTATAGTCCATGAAGAATAACCGAATTTGGAATCGAGTTAATCTCTTACCTAACAGTGAAGCTGTGAGGAACATGTGAATCTTCATAGTGAAGATTGACGCGGACTGAAAATGTAAATACCTTTAAAGCTCACCTCATGACGAAGGGTTTCCCTCATTCTCAAGTAATTGATTATGATTAAAACTTTCTCATGCATGGTAAGCATTAAAAAATTAGACTACTTATCGTCATGACTTTATATTATAAATATAAGATATGATATCAACCCGACTTTTTAAATGGTCACCTTAGCGAGGATGTTAACATGGTGTAACCAAAAGAGTTTTGAGGATCCTAAGATCCTAAATGTATACATGTTAAGGCTAGTAGGAGCAATGCATTTTCTAGATCCCATATGTCCATGACATATTAATCATAAGAAACAATATTCTAATATTACAAGACTCTGAGTCTTGAACATGGAAATTATTTCCTCATAATAGATCTATGAGAAGATGCATATGCCCTTAGAATCATAGGACTATTGGAATAGATCAAATTGATATATTTGCCTACATAAAAGTACATACAATGATATCTTGAAGAGAACTTATGTGGAAGACTTCTATTTAGGAGTCAGAACCATGTGCACTTAATTTGATTTTAAGAAAGTCTCAATATCCTATCACATTGTATTTCGGATAATGAAGTAGTAATATATCTTGTACTTAATCTTGTCATCTCGTAGGCTCTGAGCACGATGAATAGGCACAAGAAAACCTTGAATTTAGGACAATTGATTGCAATAAAGAGTATCCTTGCATATCTTCGAGAATGAAAGATATGTTCTTAGTTCATGGAATTCTAGACGAATAGGTTAATGCAGGTTATTATACTAATGCGGTCCTTGATTCGTTATGTTTTGGTGTGTGCAAATAACAATTTATCAAAATATCAACAAACGTGAGGTTTAATTTGTCGTGAGACAAATAAACGTGAAGTAATACGAGTAAACCGTTTAGGAAAACTATTACCTCGCAAAACTTGTGAAAGTGATATTCAAATTGTGAGTCCGGGAAGTGATTTACCGGGTCGTACCCCAACGAGGTGTGAATGGAAAGCTTCGAATGAGATTGGGATTAAAATCTTGTATGATTGGAAAGGTTATTTGGTGTTACGATACGTTAAATTAACGAAATTGAAAATTAACGAACGAAGGTAAAAATAAATTATCCTAAGGCAACTAACAAACTAATGAAATCCTAAAACACTACGGGAAAACATAAATAGGTATTAGGAATCCTAAAACGTAAACTAATTTAAAAACGCAAAAGTTATTTGAAAACTACGCGAGTGCACAAATTAAAACGTGAAATTTATGCTACGCTAACCCTACGGAAATGAAAATTTTATTTTTACGATCCTAATGATACAAGAAAATTTTGAGAAAAAGAAAATTAATTTTTTGACTTTTTAATTATTTATTATTAATTAAATATTAATTAAACTAAATATAATTATTAAAAATACTAAATTAATTTTGAAAATTACAAAACTTTTTCTAAAATTAGTTTACACTACCAATATACTAAGAAAAATAAGAAAATTAAGAAAAGCTCACAAATAAGCTGAGAAAGTGAGATAAGCTAATAAGCATACAAAACCAAAACCTATTTAAGAGATAAAAATATGAAAGGTATGTTGCAAAAGTCCCAAGGGCACATTTGGTTAAGTGGGTGAGTGCTATGTCTGTTGGGTGGTCTGCGGTCAGGGGTTCGAAACCCAATTTTTGCACAAAAGTTATATATATTCTTTTTCTTTCTTTTTTTTCGTGTTTACTTTTCTTGCTTACTGATTTGGACACAAACTCACACCACACTAACAACTTTTGAAAACAGATTATAACAACAATCCTTAAATCAGATTCAAAGATCAAAAATGTTTTCTTTCTTTGTTTCTCAAAGTTTTTGTACAACCAAAACAAGCTTAGTTAAAGCAAGACAACAATAGCAATGACAACAACAATAAAGAGGAGCGGCAAAAATATAAGCAGAACCAACAACAACATGTAACCAACAGAATCATTCACTAGAAACTATAAATCCAATCACCAATATCAACAAGACTACTGCTTCAGCAATATTCAAATAAGCCAAAAGGAAGGCTTAATAAGCATTATGTATAAGCCACAAAGCTAAAACTAGAAGCATTAATGAATAACATAACTAGGGGGCTTACAAAATCAGCAATTATCAAATCCTAACGACCACAAATCAGTAATCTAATGCCCATCAAATTCTTTGCAAAAACTGACACAGGGTATAATCCCTCCCTGCAGGTCTGATTCAAGGTTGGTGGGACCCACAGTAAAATTCACAAAAATGAAGTGAGTGTTGGAATCTAAAGGTGAGCTGGGGTATTAAAAGACCTGAAAGTTTCAGAGCTTCATTCCACTCCTAAAAATCAAGAAAATTCTACCAAAATTTGACTTTTCCTACCTAATAGCAAATTTGACTTTCCAAAAGAATTGTCTAAACTGACTTTTGTGACTTTAGATTGATCATAGATTATTGCTTGATGTTTATTAGACTCAGATTAAATTGTTTCAAGTAATCCTAACCAATATTGAGCCCACAACAAAGATTTGGCACTCCAAGTCACCAACAGTCAAGCTGTTGGTGAATTATGGTTCAAGTTTGACTTCTCACTAATAAGGACCAAATTTTTATGACTCTAATTGTCTATTTGGACTTCAAGTAACTTGTTCCAACAGGAAATAACCATTCAAACAACCATGGGACTTAGGTAAACAGTTGAGCCGAACACCCCTAAACTTGACTATTTCTAAGTAAATTACTATTATGCTACACAAACTAAGCTACTCAGTTTATATTAAGCTAATTCAAACTTATTTAAACAGAAATCAACAAGTATCAAAGGTAGCTAACAACCAATGCAGATTATGATCAAGATGAGTGGTAGAAACCTACTTGATTTCCAAGCAAAGATGAGTCTGAGATCCTTAGAACCAATAGTACCACCTAATGTTCCCCATGGAACTCTAAACCAAATTGCTCCCATCCACACTCTGCCATAACTTCATGAACCATTAATGTTGATTTTTCTTGCATCTCTTTTTTCTCTCTTTTTTTTTTTTTCTTTTTCTGATTTTCAATTTACCATGGTTTCTAACTACTAAAACAATATTTAGGTGAGTTTCTGAGACAAAAAGATATTTAAAATCAACAATTAAACTGAGAACTTAAAGGAAATTAGAATCTGAAGTTACTCAAAACAAACTTTCATTAAACTTAGAATTTGGAATTACAATTGTTAACTAAATTTTTAAAAACAGAAAGATACAAGAAGTAGTGATGCCTCATGGGCTACAATTCAAGTCCTATTTATACTCATTCTAAGTGGTAGGTATGAATTGAGCTTCCTTTGTCTTCATCCTCTGTAATTAGGGTTTCATCCAGCTTCCTTGAACCTTGTGAAGACATCTTAGCCATTGAATTCTCCAAACACTATCTCAGCCTTTAATTCCAAACTTTGGCGCCAAAATGGTTGAGGATTGCCAGCATGTCTCTATTTGAATGGATATGGGTGTTAGGTACAAGTTTGAGGGAGATTAGTGGGATTGGGGAGTGGATTTGAGGACAAGAATGGATGTTGATGGTTGAGATGGTGATGGGGGTTTGTATGTTAGCAGGTTCACGGGGTGCCTTTTGGGGAAGAAAGGGATGGTTGTTTGACCAAACTTTGACTCCTTCACGTTTTATTATTAAAAACAGGTACTGGGTTTTGGGGTTTGTTGGGTCAAGGGAAATGGTTTTGGGCAATGGATTGGTAATGGTGGGCTGATAGTTAGTTTGTGGATTGGTATTACACCAATTAGGGACCCGTTTGATGTTATAGCATGTAAAATCCCAAGGACCAAATGTACCAACTTGCTGAAACTTTGAGGACTGGTTTTGCAATTATCCTTAAGTCATCCAAAGGACCAAACCTGTCAAGTTAGATAAACCATAGGACAAAAAAATGCAATTTTCCAACTTTGAAACACCAGGGACTAAAATTGCCAACTTGCCAAAGTACAAGGACCAATTATGTAATTTCCAAATATTTTTACCCAAAGATCATTTGTGCTTCATTTTGACTTTTAAAGAGTTTGGGTTGACTTTTCTTTGAAATGACTAACCAGGGACTAGTTTTGTAAAACTTTGAAAGTCGGGGGACTGAAACTGCCAATTATGTAAATTTTGTTCGTTTTTCGTTTGTTTTCACTCGTTTTGCATCAAAAACATATAAAACACGATCTTTGGGATTTTCTTCGTATTTTGGTGCGTTTTTGAGTGTTTTTAATCGTTTTTCAGTTCAGATTTGACTAAAAATGATGAGTATTTACACACTCATCAGTCCTCCAAACAGATTAAGATAGAGCTCCATCAAAATGTCAATTACAAAATTTGAAAACAACCGTTTGGGAAGCAACTTTGAAGGTAGTATGGATTAAGAAATCTAATTTCCGACTTCCATTGGATTCTAATAAATCCTAAGGAAATGCACTACAAATCCTAATTGCCATGAAACAAAAG
>JARVZY010006894.1:0-25065 GCA_030686995.1 Artemisia argyi | reverse complement strand
TTAGCAAAACCCAATGATTTATAATGTATTTTGAAATAAATAAAAGGGTTATATATCAGATAGGTTACCAAACTTTGCGATTTTGTTCACCTAAGTTACTCAACTATTTTTTTGTTTACTTAGGTTACTGAACTTTTGGGTAGCATACATTCAGGTTACTGAACTTACTAAAATATACGTAAACATCACTGGATTATGTAAAAACACGATATTTATGTTACTTAACTTACCTAAAAATATATGTTCACGCTACTCGGATTACACTGAAAATCTGAAGTGTATGCTACCAAAAAGTTCAGTAAACTAAATGAACAAATTTTTTTTTTTTTTGTTAACTTTAGTGAATAAAATTGGAAAGTTTGGTAAACTATATAATATAAAACCTTAAATAAAAAAAAAGGTTTACATGCTTTATTTTTCAACACAAAAATAAAATAGAAAAAGAAACAACCCCAAACACCCCAAAATGAGCGTGTACGGAGGAGACAGCTGGGGTCGAGAAGCAAGCCAACGGAAAACAAGACTGGACGATCTTCTGCTGGACACCGTTGCCGGAGATGAATCTTGTTACAGGAAACTAAATTCCGGGAAATATGTCTGCCTTGTTTGCCCACATAATCCGGTTCTAGATACTCCTCTTATGCTCTCTGTATGTTCTTCCAACCTTAATCAATTTTACATGGAAACTGATTTTATTATGTACTACGTAATTATTTATTTATTTATTATTTTCATATGCAAGATTGTGTTTGGGATTGCTTATTTTAGTGTAGTATTTTTTAAACATGTAAGTAAGAGGGTTTATGTTTTTGGATTAAGGTGCCTTTTTTTTTTTTTTTTTTATTTTTTATTTATTTTTTTTTTTTTAAGATAATAGAACGGTACCCGCGCAATGCGGCGGCGGGTACCGTGTGTTTATATTTTGCGTTATTTGGGTAACGTTTAGTTGTCTTCATGCTTTATAAGTAGAGATATTAGAGATGGTTAAGCCAAATAATTTTAGTTTGAACAACCAATCGATTCCTAACAAACTTGCTTCCTAACAAATTAATTTTGAAATCTTTCCATAATAAGCAAGAAAAAATTTTTAAGCCTTTCTAATTATATAATAGTCCCAAATGCATTATAATGTAGCATAGATAAGCATTTTGTGTTGTATAAAATGTAGAAAAAGAAATATGAGATAGCTTATTTGTAAGAATGACAACAGGGAAGATATCCCCGAACCCGATTAGCAAAACCTGCCCCAATCCCTATCGAGGCCCCCATTGGAGCGAGATTTCATGCAATAACTTGAGGAATTGAGAACCCATAATTAAGCTCTCTTCGACAATAGTATTAAACATAAATAATGACAAGTTACACCCGTCACAAATCACAACTTTTTAAAATATGACACAAAACAAATTTTTATGATTACAAATCGGAATCTTTCAAAGATAAAACACTGAAAAAAATCAGAGGATCATGTTTTTATTACGCAATTACAAACATGATAGTATATGTAATAGATATAAGATATATGTATGTGTACAGTGGTGGAACTTGAACATATTTATTAGGGGGGCCAAAATCATTTGAGGTTAAAGCAAGTGTTTGGGTTGCATAAGTTTTGGCCTAATCATAGAACCCTCTAAATAAGCACCTAAAGATTAATAGGATGAACCTATTTTTTTTCTAGTAGAGAAGCACTTTAAATAAGCTATCCCAAACACCCTGTAAATTATTTTAATATTAATTAACTAGTTGTCACATCTTCAATAACTAGCACATTCAAACACTATCTCGGTTGATTTATGATTCCGATTGTTTCATGTTTGATAAAAATTTTAAAAAAAGATGTCAACCCAAACTTGAGGATAGATGCGTACTGAAAATAATATCGTTGTTGTCCGCAACATGCACAAAGCGCATCATTTCATATTTACGTGTTCCTAGATTCATTTATATAAGATATAATTGCAAAATAGTATTAGTGTATCAAATATCATCAAAATCAATAATATTCTAGTTATTGAATAGAATGGTTTAGGAGGCTTTAGGGTGCTGCAAATACAATTTGAGCTGCTTTCAACCTATTTCTCTCATATGATTTTTTTCCCTTTAAGCTAACTCTTTTTATTATACTCGTTTGTCCTGTTTGAAAAGAAATGAAAAATAAACTGAATAGACCCATCTATATGTATATCAGTAACTGGGTCGAAATTGCCACCTCTAGAAGATAATCTTCTTCGTCACACATTTGTTGTCCTAATTTTTTTTTGGAAATCAATTTACAGATGCACATGAAAGCCAAACGCCACCTTGCTGCAGAACTGAGGCTCAAACAAAGAGAAGAAGAAAGACAAAATGAGATGAATAAGCGGATAGCTTTGTCACTAGATTCTACTTCTACCAAGCAGACAACAAACTTATCTAGCAAACCATTGACTGAAAAAACTCGGAAAGCGACTTTTGAGTTACTTCATCATACTCATCCTGCACAAACTGCTGCAAATAACAGCCCACCTAGACGCCCAATATCTGAGAGTGCACCATGTGAATCAGCTTCTGTTCAAATTGAGGCATCTGGTAATGCTGTTGTGCAACTCCCATTAGATTATAGGGAACGCAGGGAGAGAGAACTTAAGTTTACATCAGCTGGTTGGAAGCGTGACTGCAATGGAGGCTGGTTTAGAGATGAAAATGTAAATCTTTTTTTTAGGGAATATTGCCATGAAAGATTGCATAAATATCAAATTTGTAGGCTGGTTTAGAGATGAAAATGTAAATCTTTTTTTTAGGGTATATTGCCAAGAAAGATTACATAAATATCAAATTTGTATAATGAGGTATCCGCTACTTTCTCCCTCATAAAAAAAAAAAAAAAAAAAAAAAAAAAAAAAAAAAAAAAAGTTAACATATGTTTCATTTTTGACATTTAAAGTAGCGGGTTACACTGTTGAGAAATCTATGGATCCAATTTTAATCAATATTGTTTAAGTTTGAAAAAAAAAAAAAAAAAAAAAAACTATTTTTTTGTGTTAAAAATTTAACTTAAATTTACCTTTTGATTAATGCCAAATTAGTATATATCTCACATTGGCAAATTCTGTATTTTGGAGTATTAACTTTCTTGGCAATTGTCTTATTTTATCCCCCCGTGCATTATTTGTGATTTAAGCGAGATTCACAAAATGTTATCGCGATTGTAATTGCAACTTTGATTCAGGTTGAATTTGATTCTGATGAAGAAGATCCAAATGAGGTTTTTGCAAAGGGAGAATGAGTGGTGATTGAATAAGTGGTGTGATCAACTTAATGCTGTGAGCAACTAATTCTAAGACGAATTGATCAGGGATGTTTAAACGGTTGTGCAGCTCTGGTAAGTTCTAAATTTTTTTTGGGAGCCAACCCTAATTGCGTTTTTGGAGTGGAAACGGAACAAGATTGTGATAATAGGATCACTTGTCTGAAGTAGATATAACAACGGGGGAAGTTGGGTAACATGTCAAAATGGGTTATCTTTGTATGGCTTCGTTTAGGCCACTTATTGTAAGCATTTAATGTATGAAATATGATTGCACTAAATGTTTATTTAATACAAAACTAGTTTGTGATTTAATATATTTTGAAGCTTGTCACATTTGTTGAATTTCTTATTAAGATTTTGTTATGTTTTTATAATGAAAGATTTGGTGTGTCCTTAATGTTACTAACAAGGATCAACCTATTTGCATTTCATCAATAAGTTCACTTGTATCACCTAACAAGTGATCGTTTCTGCTCTCTGTAAATGTATGAAAATGTATGAATTTGTATGGTTGTGTTTACAAAAAGAAAAGAAAGAAGATTTACTCATCATTCTGCTGTTCGCATGCAGTAATATTGAGTTTAAATGCTTCTATCTTCTGTACTTGGCTTTTTTACCATTAACAAATCAAAGCAACCCCCCCCCCCCCCCCCCCCCCCCCCCCCCCCCCAAAAAAAAAACCTTGCTCCTTCAGCACACACCAACACCATATCGAAAAGTTTTAGAGTGCCTAATATGAAGTATATGAAAGATTATGTAATGATTTTCAAGCGTAAAAATGAAATACAGTATCTATGTTTCCTTCTCTCCTTTTGATTATACTCTGCACTCTGCAGGCAACACCTTGTGTTCCAAATATATATCCTCATTTTCCTTCAATACATAGATCATCAATTTTCAGCTGTTAAGCTTTCATAAATATTATATGGCTGCTTCTTTTACTCAATTTCAGCATCGTTATTTACCATTTAGATGTTTGCATTGATGATGCTCTTTGGGACCTAATAATGCAATTTAAGTTATAGCTGCAATACTAATACTGCACGAAAATGGAGTTATGCAGTGTTGGCTTTGATATAAATACAATGTTGACCAAAAGTTCAAAACATATCAGCACGAAAATGGAGATATGAACCAATGCCTCTAAGCTCGTAAAAGTGTAAAACCCTCAATACCAACTCCATCCACCCTTCGTAACTATAACATCTCTTTCTTTGATGAGCAACAACCGGACATCAATGTAACTCTCATTCTCTACTACTCTACATCACAAAGGCACAAAATGATTGTGATGCTAACATCTTCAATCATTTTGAGACATTGCTATCAAAAACATTATTTGATTTTTACCATTGGCGAGGAGATATATGCGTCATGATTCCTTAATCGATTGTAGTGATCAAGGTGCCTTGATGTTTACCCCATTGGCCGGGACTCGAGAAGTAGCACCTTTGAGGGCCTATGACTCGTACTGTCCTTGAATGTGAGTTTCTCTCTCATTTTTGATATTGTGTCGCCTTTAAATAAGAAAGTTTGCACCGGTATATTCACTCCTTAATTGCTTGATCTTGGAGTCATTGTGCTGTGATGTAGACCTCTTTTTGGGTAGAGAATGGGTGATGCAAAATTGGGCGACTGTTTTGTTAATTCTAATGCATTGTCTAATTCTTGCTTCTTAGTAGCCCAATTATCAATGAATGTGGACATAGTATACATGTCTCCAACTTTATGTGATACATACATACCCATTGCAATACTGCCACACTCGAAAACTGTGACTTAAACTGATAACAATGGATCATTAATTTCACTAGCAATAACAATCCCCCACCGGAGAAATTCATTCAGCATATTAAGTTTCAACTCCGATGCCAGACCGAGAAACTCGTTGAGTTGAAAATTTGCTTTGGCTTGGACATATAGGGCACCTTGATCACTACAATCGATTAGGGAATCATGGCGCATATATCTCCCGCCAATGGGTAAAAATCAGATAATGTTTTTGATAGCAATGTCTCAAAATGATTGAAGATGTTAGCATCACAATCATTTTGTGCCTTTGTGATGCAGAGTAGTAGAGAATGAGAGGTACATTTGTTGCTCATCAAAGAAAGAGATGTTATAGTTACGAAGGGTGGATGGAGTTGGTGTTGAGGGTTTTATGAGCTTAGAGGCCTTGGTTTTTATCTCCATTTTTGTGCTGATATGTTTTGAACTTTTGATCCTCTAACATTGTACTCCGTATTTATTTCAAAGCCAACGGCATAACAACAGTCGCAGCATTGCATGCTATAGCTTAGATTGCATTAATTATTTGGTCCCCAAGGGGATGTTTTAGAGAATGGGTGATGCAAAATTAGGCGAACGTTTTAGAGTTTCGGTATTTTTGCTGTCTTTTTGGTTATGCTGCTCCTCCAAAGGGGATGTTTGTTCAGTTGTATATTTTTAGCATATGTTATCAGTTAAATCGCCTTTGTACAAGCCACTGCTCATATAAACACGCACTTGGCAATGCAAGGATGCATCTTCTACTACTACGTTTTATTTCAATCATAGTTCTCCTTGTTACATACGTATATTTTATTTAGTTGAAGCTATCCGATCTATTTAACCCTGTGGGACGAAGCTAAAGCAGACGTAGGGTGTGCTGTGGCCAACCTAAAAAAGTCTTTTTTTTATCTACATTAGTGTGCGTATATTTTACTGCATATCTTATTTTTGGCCCATCCCATAATAATAGAGTTGGCCCATCCCATAAAATAATAGAATTGGCCCATCTAATGACCACTTACCTGTCTTACCGTATTCATTTAGCAAAATTAGACAAGTTACCACAATTACTACGTGTAACATATCGTATTCATTTACGTCCACTTTTAATAATTAATTAATTATGTAAGGTTGTAATGTTTTTCTTTCATTATTTGGGTAGTGTGTTAGATGATTTTTTTGATGTAAAAGAATGTAATATTGTTTCAAAGCTTCAAATGAATGAAATGAAATTAAAATTAAAAAAAAAAAAAAAAAAAAAAATTGTGCGACACTTGAATAATATACATATATTTTTCCTAGACATTATTTGTATTTGTATTGGCCCACCCAGCTAAAAGTTCCTGACTCCGTCTCTACGGCGCCGGTGGCTAAGGATGATCATAGCGGAATAGTAAATTAAGGTAAACAAAAAATGGATATCGAGAAGACGAGAATGAAGTTGATGATGGTTTATCTTTTTTTGGCACTGAGAAGGTAGGTTGATTTGTAGTTTTGCGTTTAGGCCTATATGTATCAAAATTCTTTTATTGATCTAAACACAAAAGGTACTAAATTTTGTATTGAAATAACAATCTTGGTTGTTTCGTCACCATAAATACTTTCGTATATTCTAAAGCCTATCTATAACCATTCTTGTATGTACAAATTAAAAGAAGACTCATAATTAATTACATAGTATTTTATAAGTCAAAACCATCATACACATTTAATTACGAGTTTCATAAGACAGGTTTATAATCTACATATAGATATATAGATATATAGATAACATTTCTTCCTTAGATGATATCTAGATTATATACTCATAATTCAATGTGTATGCTGGTTATGACTTGTGAAGTCCTATGTAATTAGCTTTGAATCTTCTCTTTGCTCCAACAAAAAAGAGTTGTTATAGGTACTAAACTAATTAAATTGATATAAATTAAGGATAAAAGAGATGGTAAAACAAGATCTGTAACATATCATAGATAAAAAAACTTTTCACTACAATGAGTAGAAAGCCTTTAAAGACTTTTTATAATTGTAAAATACTTGTATGTCTATGTGCTTGAAGGGTGGTCTGGTGTTCAAACATTGTGCAACTCTGGTAAGTTCTGAATATTGTTTTACCCACCATTACACAAACACAAAACTGGTAAAACTCTCCTCTTTTTGGAAAGGTTGACGTGACCACTTCAAGAATGTTTGCACATAGCACGAATTGAACTTAATTTAAGACCTCTCACATTTTAGTGATGATAGTGACAACCTCATTTTTGTTTTTTGATTGGAAGTTGAAGCAGATTATGATTGTATGTTCATTTATCAAATTTAGAGATAACAACATTCGGGAGTTAGGTAACATGCCAAAGCGGGTCATTTGTACAGATTAGGTATATTTTATTTTTTTGAACAAATATACAGGTTAGATTGGCCGATCATATTTTTTCTTGTAACAAATTATTAATCTAATATGAATAAAAAATATATACTTGTAATACTAATTAAGTTTGTTCATAAGTAGTCTCTTAAGCATCTAGTGTGTTTCAATAAATAATGAAATAACATATATACGTTAGGATATAGAATTGTTAACTTTTTGTATCATGTTGAAATGGTTATTACATAAAAAAGATACTAAAGTTTTCTAAAAGTTTGTCCTTAGTTACTAAAGTTTTTTTTTATTCGTTACCTATGTTTACGGGTTGGTTAAATATATTACTGAACTTTGTAAATGATGACATTGGTTATTTTTTAAGTACAAAACGGTCCTTGAGGTTAGTCGTGTTTCACAGATTTAGTCCCTACACCACTATTTCGGTTAGTTTGACCATTTTTCTTACGTTTTTGCCTGTTTATTTATGTTTTCATACGTTTTCGTCCATTTTTTTTGCATTTTATTCGTTTTCAAATGTTTTATCTGTTTTCATACATTTTCGTCCGTTTTTATACGTTTTCAACCGTTTTTATACGTTTTTATTCATTGCCAACCGTTTTTATACATTTTGATATGTTTTCATATGTTTTTATTTGTTTTCATCCGTTCTTTTACATTTTCATTCATTTTTATACGCTTTCACAAGTTATTCTTTCGTTTTTGCCCGTTTTCTTTTGTTTTCGTACGTTTTCATATGTTTTTATTCGTTATAATATGTTTTCATCCGTTTTTTTATGTTTTTATATACTTTTATATATTTTCATCCGTTTTTATAAGTTTTTATCCGTCTTTAAATGTTTTCATCCATTTTTTTCCATTTTCGTCCGTTTTTATACGTTTTTATCCATTTTCGTCCGTTTTTATACATCCTTAAACGGATGAAAACGTATAAAAATGGACGAAAATGTATGAAAATAAACGAAAACATATAAAAACGGTTGAAAACAGATAAAACCAGAAGAAAATGTATAAAAACGGATGAATACTTATAAAAACGGTTGAAAACAAATAAAAACGTATGAAAATGTAAAAGACGGACGAAAATGTAAGAAAACCTATGAAAACATAATAAAACCGAGGAAAAAGTAAGAAAAACCTGTAAAAGCGTATAAAGAAGGATGAAACCGTATAAAAATGGTTGAAAACGAATAAAAACATATAAAAACGGTTGAAAACGAATAAAAACATATAAAAACGGTTGTAAAAGAATAAAACGGTTTAAAAAGAATAAAAACGTATAAAAACGGATGAAAGCGTATAAAAGAGGATAAAATAGATAAAAACAGTTGAAAACGAGTAAAAAACGTATGAAATTGTATAAAACGGACAAAAACATATGAAAATATAAGAAAACGGGGAAAAACATAAGAAAAACGGTCAAACTAACAGAAATAGTGGTCTATGGACTAAATTTGTGAAACACAACTAACCACAAGGAATGTTTTGTACTTAAAAAATAACAAATGTCATCATTTACAAAAACATATTTAACAAACCCGTAAACATGCATAATGTAACAATTCGCATTTTCGGATTACTATTCATTTTTACTATTTACTATTACTATTCACTTTTTAATATTCACTTTCACTATTCACTCCCGAAATTTTTATTTCATATTCTCGTAAGTTAAACTATTTTAATGATAATCCGAGAGTTTGACACTCGTCGGATCATTTCAAATTGATAACAGAAACATAACAAAACATAATATATCATTAAAATTCATTAAAGTTCTAAAGTCCCTTGACAAATGCGTGCTTGTTGAAGAGCTTGAGCTTCGCTTCTGCCATCTTCTTCTTCAACTCCAAAAGCTCGATAACATCTGACTTTTGAAGCTTCTTCAAGAACTCCAAGCATTTGAACATCTGCACCGAGGGACGCACAAGTTCCATTTCAGCCATCATCTTGTTCCTTTGAACGACAATATCAAGCAACTCTTGATATGCCACAAACAGATCTTTGGCATACTTGATATCACGCTCCGTCTCCCTAGCAAAAAAGACCGTCATCTGGTATGGTAACTCGGTTGAGTTAGCAGCCCTAGCAAGCTCCTCAAGAAGGACAAATTGAGACATTCTTTTGCAAATTTGATTCAAAAAAGTTTTACTGTGTTTGTTTACTGGATGAATGAGGAAGTTACTCGGGGTATAGGCTATAAATAGGCGTGGTAAGTACATGTGAAAATGTGTTTTAGGCGTGTTTTGGGTAATAAATGATAAACGTTTGGGTTACCAACATACACATCCCAAAATTGCCTAGTTTTTTTGGCTTCCATTAGATTTGATAACATGTTATGCAACCATTGAACCTAGTTAAGATTACATAACCGATACATAAACATTAATAAAGTAAACATTGTTATAAATGATCTACTAAAAGACCATAGCAGAATCACAACAACTTATTGACCTAAACATAAAAGCATAACCATTATTTAGCATCATCCTTGGGATTCTTGTCAGCATCGTCCTTGGGTTTATTGTCAGCATCAACCTTGGGTTTTTTGTCAGCCATCAGTCTTCGCCTCTTGATTGATCTTTCTTGGTCTTCAAACTTGTCCTCTGTGATCACTCCATCTTGACCAACTCCATTTTGTTCACCAACTCTTTGTTCACCATCTCCAACTACTGCATCACACTGCTCATCTAGAATCACATCCTCATCACGAACTCTTTGTTCACCATCATCACCATCAACATCCACAAGTGGAAGCAAACTGAAACTAATTGGTTCAGCATAAAGATCATACACCTCTGTTCCTTCTCTAGCTGCAACAACGTCATCAGGTTCATCCAATGCTTGATCTATTTCAGCAAACATGTCACTAATCTCTTGAGGCTCTTCAATCGCATGCAACTCTTCAGGTTCAGGTACATCAACTAAATGGTATGGATCACCATGACATTCTTGTTCAACCTCTTCATCACTTGCGTCAGCATAATACGCATCATCAAAATCGAGATCATAAAAATCGAGCAAACCTGTAGACTCCTCACTTGAATCCTCCACAGTCAAGTCTTGGTCAATCTCTCCCAATAACCTTCTGAATTGAAACTCATCACTCATCATTTTTGTATGACCTGCAATCATTTTTTGGGCACAAAATGTTGGTGGGAAGTCACTGTCAGAGTCAGTATCAAAAACAGGTCCAGCCTTCTCAGGTTGTCTTGTCTTATGCCACTCTTTATGCCACTCTAACAATAGTAATTTCCCACTGTTTCCAGTCTCACCATCAACACCCTTTCCAGCAGCCTCATTCATATCATCATCCACTATTTCTTCTATCACCACACCCTTGCCCTTAGTCATCATTCGATCCATCATCTCACACTCAACAATTGAAACACCGGTTTCAATATACAAATCCAATTGTGTAAATATAGGAACATACTCCAGAAGTGTCTTCACATCTTCGTCAGACTTTAGTGGTAGCAAACCATCATCCAGTGACTCCCCAGGTATCCTAAAGTGAGTAAACATAAGGGTACTATCCGAGTAACCTAAATCCTCTAACATTTCGCCCAATAATTCCATGGAGAAAACGTCATAGTGAATTCCGTCAAACCAATCTGTATCTCCAAAGAGATATCTTCTTCCTGGTTTTGAGGTGAATTCACCATTGTGATGGATTTGCAAAGAAAACACCTTTTCATTCAAATCTGTGGAACACATAAAACATCAATTACTTCCGACAACAATAACAAGTTTAAATGGAAAACATTAAAATGGAACAGAGTATTCTTACTATAAAGGATTCCTAAATCAGGTATCGGGGTACTGCGTGCACGATTTTGCCAAAGCTTAACCATTCTCAAGATCTTTACCTGTGAAATTAATGTTCTCCTTGGAAGAAATTGATACCCGTATATAAAGTATTGCTCTAAAGGACTAAATTTGTAAAACAAAACACTGGAAACTTAAGTTATTGGCGGGAAAGGGTTAAAATGACGATACTACCCTCAAAGACGTGGCACTTAACGCTGAAATTAACGGAAAATGGCTCTCAGTGGCGATTTTGCGAAAATGTGGAACGTGGGTGGCTTTTTTGCGCTACTTTTTGTCTCGGTCCCGTTTTTGCAATTTTGTGGAACATGAAGGACCATTTTTGCAATTTACCCTAAATAAAAAAAAAGGTTTACATGCTTCATTTTTCATCACAAAAACAAAAATAAAAAAAGAAACAACCCCAAACACCCCAAAATGAGCGTGTACGGGGGAGACAGCTGGGGTCGAGAAGCAAGCCACCGGAAAAGAAGACTCGACGATCTTCTGCTGGACACTGTTTCCGGAGATGAATCTTGTTACAGGAAACTCAATTCCGGGAAATATGTCTGCCTTGTTTGCCCACATAATCCGGTTCTTGATACTCCTCTTATGCTCTCTGTATGTTCTTCCAACCCTTATTTTATGCTTGATACATGATAAGTAGCTTAAAGGAAAAAAAAAAAAAAAAAAAAAAAAAAAACATTTTGTGTTGTATAAGGATGCAGAAAATTGTAATTAGTAAATATAGAAATTATGACCCGAACCCGATTAGCAAAACCCTCCCGATAGCCCCGTTGGAGCGAGATGCTCCCCCAAACCCGCCCCGTCCCACCGGGGTCTTATCGGGGTGTCCTCTTTTGGGTGTAATGCTCCACAAACCCGTATTATTCCACGTTTAGCAATACGCAATAGTATTAAACATAAATAACGATAAGTTACACCCGTCACAAATCACGACTTCTCTTAAAAATATGACACGGAAACAAATTTTAATGATTACAAATAGAATCTTCCAAAGATAAAAAGACTAAAAAGTTTAGAGAATTACGTTTTTATCACGCAGTTACGTTCATAATACTGTATGTATGTGTATAAGCATGTCCTGCCCCGCCCAAATTTTTTGGATATCGGGTTCTGGTTTTTTTGCCATCCCTACCTATTTGTATATGTTAATGTTCGGTTACTGAATGACCACTTTCAAACAAGCAAGTCCCTCATTATTTTGCCCCAAAACAACAGAAGCTGTTTGTGTTATCCAAACACTCCGAACAGTTTATCTACTAAAAGATAAGCAGTTAAGAAGAAAAAATAAGCTAGAACCCTCTAGATAGCACTAAGAGATTAGGAGGATGAACCTATTTAAGCACTTTAAAATCAGCAATCCCGGACACCCCCTAAATCTTTTAGTAATTAATTATCTGGTCTTCAGATCTTTAATAACGAGCGCATTCAAACACTATTGTTATCTCAACTGATTCTATGATTCTGATTGTTTCATGTTCAATAATAACTTTCAAAAAAAGATGTCAACCCAAACTTGAGGATAGATGCATACTGAAAATAATTTTGTCTCACATTCACATGCAACATGCACAAGACGCATCATATTTTATATATGAAATATGATTACAAAATAGTATTAGTGTGTCAATTATTATCAAAAAATCAATATTGATCTAGTTATTGAATAAAATGGTTTAGGAGGCTTTAGGGTGCTGCAAATACACTTTGAGCGGCTCTCAACCTGTTTCACTCATTCGACATTTTTTTTTAAGCTAACTTTTCTTATTATACTCGTTTGACCCGTTAGAAATGAAAAGAGAAGTAAACTGAATGGACCCATCTATATGTATATTAACTGGGTCGAGATTGCCTCTTCTAGAAGATACTCTGCTTCGTTACACATTTAATGTCCTAATTCTCTTTGGAAATCAATTTACAGATGCACATGAAAGCCAACCGCCATCTTGCTGCAGAACTGAGGCTCAAACAAAGTGAAGAAGAAAGACAAAATGAGATGAATAAGCGGATAGCTTTGTCACTAGATTCTACTTCTGCCAAGCAGACAACAAACTTAGCTAGCAAACCACTGACTGAAAAAACTCGGAAAGCGACTTTTGAGTTGCTTCACCATACTTATCCTGCACAAACTGCTGCATATAACAGCCCATCTAGACACCCAATATCTGAGAGTGCATCATATGAATCAGCTTCTGTTCAAATCGAGGCATCGGGTAATGCTGTTGTGCAACTCCCATTAGATTATCGGGAACGCAGGGAGAGAGAACTTAAGTTTACATCAGCTGGTTGGAAGCGTGACTGCAATGGAGGCTGGTTTAGAGATGAAAATGTAAATCCTTTTTTTAGGGAATATTGCCAAGAAAGATTACATAAATATCAAATTTGTATAATGAGGTATCTGCTACTTTCTCCCTCATTAAAATAAATAAATAAATAAACGTGACATATAAAGTATTGGGCTACACTGTTGAGAAAATATTGTTTAAGTTTGACAAAAATTTACCTTTTGATTAATGCCAAATTAGTAGATATCTCACATTGGCAAATTCTGTATTTTGGAGTATTAACTTTCTTGGCAATTGTCTTATTTTATCCCCCGTGCATTATTTGTGATTTAAGCGAGATTCACAGAATGTTATCGCGATTGTAATTACAACTTTGATTCAGGTTGAATTTGATTCTGATGAAGAAGATCCAAATGAGGTTTTTGCAAAGGGAGAATGAGTGGTGATTGAATAAGTGGTGTGATCAACTTAATGTTGTGAGCAACTAATTCTAAGACGAATCGATCAGGGATGTTTAAACGGTTGTGCAGCTCTGGTAAGTTCTAAATTTTTTTTTGGGAGCCAACCCTAATTGCGTTTTTGGAGTGGAAACGGAACAAGATTGTGATAATAGGATCACTTGTCTGAAGTAGATATAACAACGGGGGAGTTGGGTAACATGTCAAAATGGGTTATCTTTGTATGGCTTCGTTTAGGCCACTTATTGTAAGCATTTAATGTATGAAATATGATTGCACAAAATGTTTATTTAATACAAAACTAGTTTGTGATTTAATATATTTTGAAGCTTGTCACATTTGTTGAATTTCTTATTAAGATTTTGTTATGTTTTTATAATGAAAGATTTGGTGCATCCTTAATGTTACTAACAAGGATTAACCTATTTGCATTTCATCAATAAGATCACTTGTATCACCTAACAAGTGATTGTTTCTGCTCTCTCTAAACGTATGAAAATGTTTGAATTTGTATGGTTGTGTTTACAAAAATAAAAGAAAGAAGATTTACTCATCATTCTGCTGTTCGCACGCAGTAATATTGAGTTTAAATGCTTCTATCTTCTGTACTTGGCTTTTTTACCATTAACAAATCAAAGCTTGCTCCTTTGGCACACACAAACACCATTTTGAAAATTTTTAGAGTACCTACTATGAAGTATATGAAAGATTACGTAATAGTAAGATTATGTAATGATTTTCAAGCGTAAAAATGAAATACAGTATCTATGTTTCCTTCTCTCCTTTTGATTATACTCTGCACTCTGCAGGCAACACCTTGTGTTCCAAATATATATCCTCATTTTCCTTCAATACATAGATCATCAATTTTCAGCTGTTAAGCTTTCATAAATATTATATGGCTGCTTCTTTTACTCAATTTCAGCATCGTTATTTACCATTTAGATGTTTGCATTGATGATGCTCTTTGGGACCTAATAATGCAATTTAAGTTATAGCTGCAATACTAATACTGCACGAAAATGGAGTTATGCAGTGTTGGCTTTGATATAAATACAATGTTGACCAAAAGTTCAAAACATATCAGCACGAATGGAGATATGAACCAATGCCTCTAAGCTCGTAAAAGTGTAAAACCCTCAATACCAACTCCATCCACCCTTCGTAACTATAACATCTCTATCTTTGATGAGCAACAACCGGACATCAATGTAACTCTCATTCTCTACTACTCTACATCACAAAGGCACAAAATGATTGTGATGCTAACATCTTCAATCATTTTGAGACATTGCTATCAAAAACATTATTTTATTTTTACCATTGGCGAGGAGATATATACGTCATGATTCCTTAATCGATTGTAGTGATCAAGGTGCCTTGATGTTTATCCCATTGGCCGGGACTCGAGAAGTAGCACCTTTGAGGGCCTATGACTCGTACTGTCCTTGAATGTGAGTTTCTCTCTCATTTTTGATATTGTGTCGCCTTTAAATAAGAAAGTTTGCACCGGTATATTCACTCCTTAATTGCTTGATCTTGGAGTCATTGTGCTGTGATGTAGACCTCTTTTTGGGTAGAGAGTGGGTGATGCAAAATTGGGCGACTGTTTTGTTAATTCTAATGCATTGTCTAATTCTTGCTTCTTAGTAGCCCAATTATCAATGAATGTGGACATAGTATACATGTCTCCAACTTTATGTGATACATACATACCCATTGCAATACTGCCACACTCGAAAACTGTGACTTCAACTGATAACAATGGATCATTAATTTCACTAGCAATAACAATCCCCCACCGGAGAAATTCATTCAGCATATTAAGTTTCAACTCCGATGCCAGACCGAGAAACTCGTTGAGTTGAAAATTTGCTTTGGCTTGGACATATAGGGCACCTTGATCACTACAATCGATTAGGGAATCATGGCGCATATATCTCCCGCCAATGGGTAAAAATCAGATAATGTTTTTGATAGCAATGTCTCAAAATGATTGAAGATGTTAGCATCACAATCATTTTGTGCCTTTGTGATGCATAGTAGTAGAGAATGAGAGGTACATTTGTTGCTCATCAAAGAAAGAGATGTTATAGTTACGAAGGGTGGATGGAGTTGGTGTTGAGGGTTTTACGAGCTTAGAGGCCTTGGTTTTTATCTCCATTTTTGTGCTGATATGTTTTGAACTTTTGATCCTCTAACATTGTATTTATTTCAAAGCCAACGGCATAACAACAGTCGCAGCATTGCATGCTATAACTTAGATTGCATTAATTATTAGGTCCCCAAGGGGGTGTTTTAGAGAATGGGTGATGCAAAATTAGGCGAACGTTTTAGAGTTTCGGTATTTTCGCTGTCTTTTTGGTTATGCTGCTCCTCCAAAGGGGATGTTTGTTCAGTTGTATATTTTTAGCATATGTTATCAGTTAAATCGCCATACAAACATTTGTACAAGCCACTGCTCATATAAACACGCACTTGGCAATGCAAGGATGCATCTTGTACTACTACGTTTTATTTCAATCATAGTTCTCCTTGTTACATACGTATATTTTATTTAGTTGAAGCTATCCGACCTATTTAACCCAGTGGGACGAAGCTAAAGCAGACGTAGGGTGTGCTGTGGCCAACCCAAAAAAGTCTTTTATCTACAGTAGTGTGCGTATATTTTTACTGCATATCTAATTTTTCGTCCATCCCATAATAGAGTTGGCCCATCCTATAAAATAATAGAATTGGCCCATCTAATGACTACTTACCTGTCTTACCGTATTCATTTAGCAAAATTAGACAAGTTACCACAATTACTACGTATAAGTGTATAACAACATATCGTATTCATTTACGTCCACTTTTAATAATTAACTAATTATGTAAGGTTGTAATGTTTTTCTTTCATTATTTGGGTAGTGTGTTAGATGATTTTTGATGTAAAAGAATGTAATATTGTTTCAAAGCTTCAAATGAATTAAATGAAACTAAAAAAAAAAAAAAAAAAAAAAAAAAAAAAAAAAATGTGCGACACTTGAATAATATACATATATTTTTCCTAGACATTATTTGTATTTGTATTGGCCCACCCAACTAAAAGTTCCTGACTCCGTCTCTACGGCGCCGGTGGCTAAGGATGATCATAGCGGAATAGTAAATTAAGGTAAACAAAAAATGGATATCGAGAAGACGAGAATGAAGTTGATGATGGTTTATCTTTTTTTGGCACTGAGAAGGTAGGTTGATTTGTAGTTTTGCGTTTAGGCCTATATGTATCAAAATTCTTTTATTGATCTAAACACAAAAGGTACTAAATTTTGTATTGAAATAACAATCTTGGTTGTTTCGTCACCATAAATACTTTCGTATATTCTAAAGCCTATCTATAACCATTCTTGTATGTACAAATTAAAAGAAGACTCATAATTAATTACATAGTATTTTATAAGTCAAAACCATCATACACATTTAATTACGAGTTTCATAAGACAGGTTTATAATCTACATATAGATATATAGATATATAGATAACATTTCTTCCTTAGATGATATCTAGATTATATACTCATAATTCAATGTGTATGCTGGTTATGACTTGTGAAGTCCTATGTAATTAGCTTTGAATCTTCTCTTTGCTCCAACAAAAAAGAGTTGTTATAGGTACTAAACTAATTAAATTGATATAAATTAAGGATAAAAGAGATGGTAAAACAAGATCTGTAACATATCATAGATAAAAAAACTTTTCACTACAATGAGTAGAAAGCCTTTAAAGACTTTTTATAATTGTAAAATACTTGTATGTCTATGTGCTTGAAGGGTGGTCTGGTGTTCAAACATTGTGCAACTCTGGTAAGTTCTGAATATTGTTTTACCCACCATTACACAAACACAAAACTGGTAAAACTCTCCTCTTTTTGGAAAGGTTGACGTGACCACTTCAAGAATGTTTGCACATAGCACGAATTGAACTTAATTTAAGACCTCTCACATTTTAGTGATGATAGTGACAACCTCATTTTTGTTTTTTGATTGGAAGTTGAAGCAGATTATGATTGTATGTTCATTTATCAAATTTAGAGATAACAACATTCGGGAGTTAGGTAACATGCCAAAGCGGGTCATTTGTACAGATTAGGTATATTTTATTTTTTTGAACAAATATACAGGTTAGATTGGCCGATCATATTTTTTCTTGTAACAAATTATTAATCTAATATGAATAAAAAATATATACTTGTAATACTAATTAAGTTTGTTCATAAGTAGTCTCTTAAGCATCTAGTGTGTTTCAATAAATAATGAAATAACATATATACGTTAGGATATAGAATTGTTAACTTTTTGTATCATGTTGAAATGGTTATTACATAAAAAAGATACTAAAGTTTTCTAAAAGTTTGTCCTTAGTTACTAAAGTTTTTTTTTATTCGTTACCTATGTTTACGGGTTGGTTAAATATGTTACTGAACTTTGTAAATGATGACATTGGTTATTTTTTAAGTACAAAACGGTCCTTGAGGTTAGTCGTGTTTCACAGATTTAGTCCCTACACCACTATTTCGGTTAGTTTGACCATTTTTCTTACGTTTTTGCCTGTTTATTTATGTTTTCATACGTTTTCGTCCATTTTTTTTGCATTTTATTCGTTTTCAAATGTTTTATCTGTTTTCATACATTTTCGTCCGTTTTTATACGTTTTCAACCGTTTTTATACGTTTTTATTCATTGCCAACCGTTTTTATACATTTTGATATGTTTTCATATGTTTTTATTTGTTTTCATCCGTTCTTTTACATTTTCATTCATTTTTATACGCTTTCACAAGTTATTCTTTCGTTTTTGCCCGTTTTCTTTTGTTTTCGTACGTTTTCATATGTTTTTATTCGTTATAATATGTTTTCATCCGTTTTTTTATGTTTTTATATACTTTTATATATTTTCATCCGTTTTTATAAGTTTTTATCCGTCTTTAAATGTTTTCATCCATTTTTTCCATTTTCGTCCGTTTTTATACGTTTTTATCCATTTTCGTCCGTTTTTATACATCCTTAAACGGATGAAAACGTATAAAAATGGACGAAAATGTATGAAAATAAACGAAAACATATAAAAACGGTTGAAAACAGATAAAACCAGAAGAAAATGTATAAAAACGGATGAATACTTATAAAAACGGTTGAAAACAAATAAAAACGTATGAAAATGTAAAAGACGGACGAAAATGTAAGAAAACCTATGAAAACATAATAAAACCGAGGAAAAAGTAAGAAAAACCTGTAAAAGCGTATAAAGAAGGATGAAACCGTATAAAAATGGTTGAAAACGAATAAAAACATATAAAAACGGTTGAAAACGAATAAAAACATATAAAAACGGTTGTAAAAGAATAAAACGGTTTAAAAAGAATAAAAACGTATAAAAACGGATGAAAGCGTATAAAAGAGGATAAAATAGATAAAAACAGTTGAAAACGAGTAAAAACGTATGAAATTGTATAAAACGGACAAAAACATATGAAAATATAAGAAAACGGGGAAAAACATAAGAAAAACGGTCAAACTAACAGAAATAGTGGTCTATGGACTAAATTTGTGAAACACAACTAACCACAAGGAATGTTTTGTACTTAAAAAATAACAAATGTCATCATTTACAAAAACATATTTAACAAACCCGTAAACATGCATAATGTAACAATTCGCATTTTCGGATTACTATTCATTTTTACTATTTACTATTACTATTCACTTTTTAATATTCACTTTCACTATTCACTCCCGAAATTTTTATTTCATATTCTCGTAAGTTAAACTATTTTAATGATAATCCGAGAGTTTGACACTCGTCGGATCATTTCAAATTGATAACAGAAACATAACAAAACATAATATATCATTAAAATTCATTAAAGTTCTAAAGTCCCTTGACAAATGCGTGCTTGTTGAAGAGCTTGAGCTTCGCTTCTGCCATCTTCTTCTTCAACTCCAAAAGCTCGATAACATCTGACTTTTGAAGCTTCTTCAAGAACTCCAAGCATTTGAACATCTGCACCGAGGGACGCACAAGTTCCATTTCAGCCATCATCTTGTTCCTTTGAACGACAATATCAAGCAACTCTTGATATGCCACAAACAGATCTTTGGCATACTTGATATCACGCTCCGTCTCCCTAGAAAAAAAGACCGTCATCTGGTATGGTAACTCGGTTGAGTTAGCAGCCCTAGCAAGCTCCTCAAGAAGGACAAATTGAGACATTCTTTTGCAAATTTGATTCAAAAAAGTTTTACTGTGTTTGTTTACTGGATGAATGAGGAAGTTACTCGGGGTATAGGCTATAAATAGGCGTGGTAAGTACATGTGAAAATGTGTTTTAGGCGTGTTTTGGGTAATAAATGATAAACGTTTGGGTTACCAACATACACATCCCAAAATTGCCTAGTTTTTTTGGCTTCCATTAGATTTGATAACATGTTATGCAACCATTGAACCTAGTTAAGATTACATAACCGATACATAAACATTAATAAAGTAAACATTGTTATAAATGATCTACTAAAAGACCATAGCAGAATCACAACAACTTATTGACCTAAACATAAAAGCATAACCATTATTTAGCATCATCCTTGGGATTCTTGTCAGCATCGTCCTTGGGTTTATTGTCAGCATCAACCTTGGGTTTTTTGTCAGCCATCAGTCTTCGCCTCTTGATTGATCTTCCTTGGTCTTCAAACTTGTCCTCTGTGATCACTCCATCTTGACCAACTCCATTTTGTTCACCAACTCTTTGTTCACCATCTCCAACTACTGCATCACACTGCTCATCTAGAATCACATCCTCATCACGAACTCTTTGTTCACCATCATCACCATCAACATCCACAAGTGGAAGCAAACTGAAACTAATTGGTTCAGCATAAAGAGCATACACCTCTGTTCCTTCTCTAGCTGCAACAACGTCATCAGGTTCATCCAATGCTTGATCTATTTCAGCAAACATGTCACTAATCTCTTGAGGCTCTTCAATCGCATGCAACTCTTCAGGTTCAGGTACATCAACTAAATGGTATGGATCACCATGACATTCTTGTTCAACCTCTTCATCACTTGCGTCAGCATAATACGCATCATCAAAATCGAGATCATAAAAATCGAGCAAACCTGTAGACTCCTCACTTGAATCCTCCACAGTCAAGTCTTGGTCAATCTCTCCCAATAACCTTCTGAATTGAAACTCATCACTCATCATTTTTGTATGACCTGCAATCATTTTTTGGGCACAAAATGTTGGTGGGAAGTCACTGTCAGAGTCAGTATCAAAAACAGGTCCAGCCTTCTCAGGTTGTCTTGTCTTATGCCACTCTTTATGCCACTCTAACAATAGTAATTTCCCACTGTTTCCAGTCTCACCATCAACACCCTTTCCAGCAGCCTCATTCATATCATCATCCACTATTTCTTCTATCACCACACCCTTGCCCTTAGTCATCATTCGATCCATCATCTCACACTCAACAATTGAAACACCGGTTTCAATATACAAATCCAATTGTGTAAATATAGGAACATACTCCAGAAGTGTCTTCACATCTTCGTCAGACTTTAGTGGTAGCAAACCATCATCCAGTGACTCCCCAGGTATCCTAAAGTGAGTAAACATAAGGGTACTATCCGAGTAACCTAAATCCTCTAACATTTCGCCCAATAATTCCATGGAGAAAACGTCAGAGTGAATTCCGTCAAACCAATCTGTATCTCCAAAGAGATATCTTCTTCCTGGTTTTGAGGTGAATTCACCATTGTGATGGATTTGCAAAGAAAACACCTTTTCATTCAAATCTGTGGAACACATAAAACATCAATTACTTCCGACAACAATAACAAGTTTAAATGGAAAACATTAAAATGGAACAGAGTATTCTTACTATAAAGGATTCCTAAATCAGGTATCGGGGTACTGCGTGCACGATTTTGCCAAAGCTTAACCATTCTCAAGATCTTTACCTGTGAAATTAATGTTCTCCTTGGAAGAAATTGATACCCGTATATAAAGTATTGCTCTAAAGGACTAAATTTGTAAAACAAAACACTGGAAACTTAAGTTATTGGCGGGAAAGGGTTAAAATGACGATACTACCCTCAAAGACGTGGCACTTAACGCTGAAATTAACGGAAAATGGCTCTCAGTGGCGATTTTGCGAAAATGTGGAACGTGGGTGGCTTTTTTGCGCTACTTTTTGTCTCGGTCCCGTTTTTGCAATTTTGTGGAACATGAAGGACCATTTTTGCAATTTACCCTAAATAAAAAAAAAGGTTTACATGCTTCATTTTTCATCACAAAAACAAAAATAAAAAAAGAAACAACCCCAAACACCCCAAAATGAGCGTGTACGGGGGAGACAGCTGGGGTCGAGAAGCAAGCCACCGGAAAAGAAGACTCGACGATCTTCTGCTGGACACTGTTTCCGGAGATGAATCTTGTTACAGGAAACTCAATTCCGGGAAATATGTCTGCCTTGTTTGCCCACATAATCCGGTTCTTGATACTCCTCTTATGCTCTCTGTATGTTCTTCCAACCCTTATTTTATGCTTGATACATGATAAGTAGCTTAAAGGAAAAAAAAAAAAAAAAAAAAAAAAAAAACATTTTGTGTTGTATAAGGATGCAGAAAATTGTAATTAGTAAATATAGAAATTATGACCCGAACCCGATTAGCAAAACCCTCCCGATAGCCCCGTTGGAGCGAGATGCTCCCCCAAACCCGCCCCGTCCCACCGGGGTCTTATCGGGGTGTCCTCTTTTGGGTGTAATGCTCCACAAACCCGTATTATTCCACGTTTAGCAATACGCAATAGTATTAAACATAAATAACGATAAGTTACACCCGTCACAAATCACGACTTCTCTTAAAAATATGACACGGAAACAAATTTTAATGATTACAAATAGAATCTTCCAAAGATAAAAAGACTAAAAAGTTTAGAGAATTACGTTTTTATCACGCAGTTACGTTCATAATACTGTATGTATGTGTATAAGCATGTCCTGCCCCGCCCAAATTTTTTGGATATCGGGTTCTGGTTTTTTTGCCATCCCTACCTATTTGTATATGTTAATGTTCGGTTACTGAATGACCACTTTCAAACAAGCAAGTCCCTCATTATTTTGCCCCAAAACAACAGAAGCTGTTTGTGTTATCCAAACACTCCGAACAGTTTATCTACTAAAAGATAAGCAGTTAAGAAGAAAAAATAAGCTAGAACCCTCTAGATAGCACTAAGAGATTAGGAGGATGAACCTATTTAAGCACTTTAAAATCAGCAATCCCGGACACCCCCTAAATCTTTTAGTAATTAATTATCTGGTCTTCAGATCTTTAATAACGAGCGCATTCAAACACTATTGTTATCTCAACTGATTCTATGATTCTGATTGTTTCATGTTCAATAATAACTTTCAAAAAAAGATGTCAACCCAAACTTGAGGATAGATGCATACTGAAAATAATTTTGTCTCACATTCACATGCAACATGCACAAGACGCATCATATTTTATATATGAAATATGATTACAAAATAGTATTAGTGTGTCAATTATTATCAAAAAATCAATATTGATCTAGTTATTGAATAAAATGGTTTAGGAGGCTTTAGGGTGCTGCAAATACACTTTGAGCGGCTCTCAACCTGTTTCACTCATTCGACATTTTTTTTTAAGCTAACTTTTCTTATTATACTCGTTTGACCCGTTAGAAATGAAAAGAGAAGTAAACTGAATGGACCCATCTATATGTATATTAACTGGGTCGAGATTGCCTCTTCTAGAAGATACTCTGCTTCGTTACACATTTAATGTCCTAATTCTCTTTGGAAATCAATTTACAGATGCACATGAAAGCCAACCGCCATCTTGCTGCAGAACTGAGGCTCAAACAAAGTGAAGAAGAAAGACAAAATGAGATGAATAAGCGGATAGCTTTGTCACTAGATTCTACTTCTGCCAAGCAGACAACAAACTTAGCTAGCAAACCACTGACTGAAAAAACTCGGAAAGCGACTTTTGAGTTGCTTCACCATACTTATCCTGCACAAACTGCTGCATATAACAGCCCATCTAGACACCCAATATCTGAGAGTGCATCATATGAATCAGCTTCTGTTCAAATCGAGGCATCGGGTAATGCTGTTGTGCAACTCCCATTAGATTATCGGGAACGCAGGGAGAGAGAACTTAAGTTTACATCAGCTGGTTGGAAGCGTGACTGCAATGGAGGCTGGTTTAGAGATGAAAATGTAAATCCTTTTTTTAGGGAATATTGCCAAGAAAGATTACATAAATATCAAATTTGTATAATGAGGTATCTGCTACTTTCTCCCTCATTAAAATAAATAAATAAATAAACGTGACATATAAAGTATTGGGCTACACTGTTGAGAAAATATTGTTTAAGTTTGACAAAAATTTACCTTTTGATTAATGCCAAATTAGTAGATATCTCACATTGGCAAATTCTGTATTTTGGAGTATTAACTTTCTTGGCAATTGTCTTATTTTATCCCCCGTGCATTATTTGTGATTTAAGCGAGATTCACAGAATGTTATCGCGATTGTAATTACAACTTTGATTCAGGTTGAATTTGATTCTGATGAAGAAGATCCAAATGAGGTTTTTGCAAAGGGAGAATGAGTGGTGATTGAATAAGTGGTGTGATCAACTTAATGTTGTGAGCAACTAATTCTAAGACGAATCGATCAGGGATGTTTAAACGGTTGTGCAGCTCTGGTAAGTTCTAAATTTTTTTTTGGGAGCCAACCCTAATTGCGTTTTTGGAGTGGAAACGGAACAAGATTGTGATAATAGGATCACTTGTCTGAAGTAGATATAACAACGGGGGAGTTGGGTAACATGTCAAAATGGGTTATCTTTGTATGGCTTCGTTTAGGCCACTTATTGTAAGCATTTAATGTATGAAATATGATTGCACAAAATGTTTATTTAATACAAAACTAGTTTGTGATTTAATATATTTTGAAGCTTGTCACATTTGTTGA
>JARVZY010000723.1:0-27662 GCA_030686995.1 Artemisia argyi | reverse complement strand
GAGCTGTTGGATAAAGGATTTATTCGACCAAGTTCTTCGCCCTGGGGAGCTCCAGTATTGTTTGTGAAGAAGAAGGATGGAACGTTTAGGATGTGTATCGACTACCGAGGATTGAATAAGTTAACCGTGAAGAACCGCTACCCGTTACCAAGGATTGATGATTTGTTTGATCAGTTGCAAGGATCGAGTTACTACTCTAAGATTGACTTGAGGTCTGGTTATCACCAACTCAGAGTTCGGGAAGAGGATATTCCCAAGACGGCATTCAGGACTCGTTATGGTCACTATGAGTTCCAAGTTATGCCATTCGGTTTGACCAATGCGCCTGCAGTGTTCATGGACCTCATGAACCGAGTATGCAAGCCTTATTTAGATAGGTTCGTGATAGTCTTCATCGACGATATTCTGATCTACTCAAAGAGCGAGGAAGAGCACAAGCAACATTTGACTACGATTCTTAAGTTACTCAAGGACGAGCAGTTGTACGCAAAGTTCTCTAAGTGTGACTTTTGGATTCGTAAGGTTCAATTTTTGGGTCATGTAATTGACAGTGAAGGATTACATGTGGATCCCGCTAAGATTGAGGCGATTGAGAAATGGGCAACGCCGGTTAACGCCATAGAAATTCGTCAATTTCTAGGATTGGCTGGGTATTACAGGAGATTCATCGAGGGATTCTCCAAGATATCTAAACCGTTAACTGCATTAACCCACAAGGATAAGAAGTATGAATGGGGAGAAGAAGAAGAGAAGTCATTTCAGACTTTGAAGCAGAAGCTTTGTAGTGCACCGATCTTGGCTTTGCCAGATGGAGTAGAAGATTTTGTGGTTTATTGTGATGCCTCGTATCAAGGATTAGGAGCAGTTTTGATGCAACGAGGGAAGGTTATGGCATATGCTTCTCGACAGCTTAAGACTCATGAGGAGAAGTATACCACTCATGATTTGGAGTTAGGAGCCGTGATTTTTGCCCTTAAGTTGTGGAGACATTATCTTTATGGTACTAAATGTGTCGTCTTTACCGACCACAAGAGTTTACAGTATATTTTGGACCAGAAGGAGTTGAATATGCGACAACGACGATGGTTAAAGACGTTGAGCGATTATGATTGCGAGATACGATACCACCCTGGAAAAGCTAATGTTGTAGCTGATGCGTTGAGCCGCAAGGAACGTTTGAAACCGTTACATGTTCGAGCTTTAGTTTTGACGATTAACTCGAATTTACCCGCCCAGATTCTGCAAGCTCAAGAGGAAGTCGTGAAAAGAGGAGAGCTTAAGGAAGAAAAAGTTGATGGGATGATTAGAAAGGAGAAACTTGAGAAACGTTCAGATGGAACTTTGTGTTACAAAGGAAGAAGTTGGGTACCTTTGTTCGGAGGACTGAGAGACCTGATTATGCTCGAGTCTCATAAGTCAAAGTATTCTATTCACCCAGGATCTGATAAGATGTATCGGGATGTGAAGAAGTTGTATTGGCGGCCCAATATGAAAGCCGAGATTGCCGATTATGTCCGTAAGTGCCTTACGTGCGCCAAGGTTAAGGCTGAACATCAGAAACCGTCTGGTTTACTAGAGCAACCTGAGATCCCAGAATGGAAATGGGAAAGAATAACAATGGATTTTGTCACCAAGCTACCGAGGACTTCAACAGGATTTGATGCTATTTGGGTAATAGTCGACCGATTGACTAAATCCGCTCACTTTTTGCCAATAAAAGAGAACTACAGTATGGATAAGTTGACCAGGCTCTACGTGAAAGAGATAGTATCTCGACATGGAGCGCCAGTGTCTATTATCTCAGATAGAGATGGCAGGTTTACTTCGAATTTTTGGAAGTCGCTTCAAGATTCGTTTGGCACGAACCTTGACATGAGTACCGCTTACCATCCACAGACCGATGGTCAAAGTGAGAGAACCATCCAGACTTTGGAAGATATGCTACGTGCATGTGCGATTGATTTTGGGAATGGATGGGATGTCCATTTGCCCTTAATTGAGTTTTCTTACAACAATAGTTACCACGCGAGTATTAAGGCCGCACCGTTTGAAGCACTCTATGGTCGGAAGTGCCGATCCCCTATATGTTGGGATGAAGTGGGAGAAGCTCAACTTATTGGTCCAGATCTAGTTCGTGAGACGACCGAGAAGATTACTCAGATTAAAGACCGATTGAAAGTTGCTCGTGACCGTCAGAAGAGTTACGCTGACGTGAGACGTAAACCCCTGGAGTTTCAGGTAGGAGATAGGGTTATGTTGAAAGTATCGCCTTGGAAAGGTGTGATCAGGTTTGGAAAGAAAGGAAAGTTGAATCCCCGTTATATAGGACCATTTAAGATTGTGAAGAGGATTGGTCCTGTGGCATATGAGCTAGAATTGCCACCGGAGCTCAGTAGAGTTCACCCTACTTTCCACGTGTCGAATTTAAAGAAATGTTTGACCGACGAGACCGCTGTAATTCCGCTTGAGGACATTGAGATTGATGAGCAATTGCATTTTGTTGAAGAGCCTGTTGAAATCATGGATCGCGAGGTTAAGCGATTGAAGAAGAGTCGTATTCCTCTTGTGAAAGTTCGTTGGAATTCCAAGAGAGGACCAGAGTATACTTGGGAACGCGAGGACGAATTTAAACGCAAGTACCCAAATCTTTTCAAAGCCGGGACTGGCAACTCGAACTAAATCCGGGACGGATTTCTAAATAAGATGTATGTGATGTAACACCTGGTACTTTTTCTAAAACACAAAACTAGCCAAATATTTATTTTCGTACCTGAGACACATTAAAACTTTTATTGCATGATTATTTGGGCTTGAGAAACGTGAGATATATTGGAAACGAGAACTTTATTCCTTGATTGACTCAGCACAACCTAGAACACTCGAACTTATTGCATTTGCCAATTTAGTTGAATTATTTTGAGTTTTGGAAAAACTCTAAAGTTTATGCTTGATCTTATTGGAAAAATTATTTCGTGAACAATGGCGCAAGTTTCGTAATTTTTCGAGTCCGTTTGCTATGTCGAATGAGCCCCGAAGCGTTTATCGTGATAAGTTTGCTACGTTGGCGATATTAATCCTTGGACTATCACCCTACATTTACCCTACACTTTTAAAATTTACAATTCTCACCCAACCCCCACTATATATATAACAATAATAATAATAATATCAAATATTTTATTTCATTTTCTTATCTTCTCTCTCTCTCTAAAAACACACACTTCACTTTTTCTCCCTCCCTTTCTCTCTCTAAATCCGGCCAACCACCACCACCACCGACCTCCGGCGTACTTTTCCGGTCACCGGAAAATTTTCCGGCCAAAAATATTTTATTTCACCATCTTGTAGATCGGGACGTGCTCGTTCCAAAAGTACAAACCATCTCATTTGAAACCATCCCGAACACCCCCAACCAACCCTCACCGCCGCTCCACCATACCACCGCCGCCACCATCGCGACCAACCACCACCTTCCCACCACTTTTCTTCATCTTTCTTGCTCGGTAAAACACCCAAACGAACCTTTATTTATTTATTTTTATTAAGTTCGTATTTATTTCTTTTTATTTATTTAAAAACCTTAAAAATATTATAAATATTATTTTCGTATTTTTATTTAATAAAAAATAATAATTCCGAAAATTATTTTATTAAATCAGAAAATATTATATAAATTTTTATATATTTTTATTATGTCCGAAAATGATTTTATAAAATTTATTTTATAAATTTATTATTTATTTATTTTTATTCCGAAAATACTTTTAAAATATATATATATATATATTTTTAGTTTTTCATTATAAAATATTTTTATAAAAATTTCATATTATTATTTATTTATTTTTATATATACCGATTATATATATATATATATGTATATATATATTTTGTTTTTGTTTTATTATTTATTTATTTAACATTGGAGGTAATAAATGATATTTTAACACATGTGGGCCCCTCCGTTGACCGACAGTTGACCTGGTCAACACCGGGTCAACCCGGTGTGACTCGGTTAATTTTTGTATTATTTGTTGAGTATCGTTGTTATTTGTAGTTGTTATATATATTAGAACTTGTTTCGGCTAAATTTAAATGAAACGGATTAATAAATATGAAACTATAAAATACGTTGGTTATAGTTAAGGGATTTGGTTATCGGACATTGATTCCGTATTATTGTATTGTGAGCTTGTATTGGACGTATTGGATTTACGGCCTTGGTTATTTGGATATTATGGACCCTTTGGTACACGAGACGGTAGGGTACGTTAGGCCCGTAAAGATCTTAACGTACCTGGAACCCGAACAATACAAAATGGTCGATAAAACTAAACAACTAAAAGGACTACGCGAATGATATATCCAAGCATAATTACTTATTTATACGATTTTATTATTTAAAAACAAAGAGTCGTTGACTCGGGAAACGTTGTATAAACGGGCAGGTCATGCCGAAATTTTGTAAAATCTTTTATAAACTTTTAAAACTTAAGGATTATATTATATTTGAAAAACCATTTTAACTATATTGTTTTCAACATTTTGTTTTGGGAAAATGGGTAAAATAGCCGAAATTAGTTTATCGTAATATATTATTGGTTTATTTAAATAAGTATTCATTTTATTTTGATTTCTTTTCTTTGAGCTATTCTTTTATCTACTTTTGATGTTCTCGGATTGACGTGCGCTCTCGACGACATATTCTTTCTATTTTTCTTTCTCGTCACCCACGCGAGACTTTTTAAAATCTATTTTTCTTTCAAATGCCATTGTGTTTATAAAAATCTTTTATTCAAGTATTGTTTATCGAGATGTTCGAGTTTAGTTCTGAGTTATGCCTTTTATATTGATTAGGTTGTGCTGAGGTCCCTATTGCTGTGACGCATATTTGATTGTTGCTATATCTCGTTTCCTGCTGCTGTTAGTAAGGTGTGATTCATAGCCCCGCTTTTTATATTTTAATTGTTTATAAACCCATGGGGTGAGACACATGCTTTAAATGTTTTCTGAGCACAAGTATTTTTGGTATGCTTTTCCTGAATGATATATATATAATTCCTGACGATGTGCTGAGTAGCTTATTTTGCCACTATTAAGACCCTCCGATCATGAGCCATTAGTCACTTGCGAGTGAGCACGAACCTAGTTTATAGGCCTATAGGATTGACCATCCCGCCCGGTTGCCAAGGGCTTGGTAACGCGGGTGTACTATTTTCGATTTTGCCGGGTGTCTGGCAGTTCCCGGCCTTGGGGGCACTGTTATATTATGAAATTCCGCGGTTATTGTTTATTCCAGTACAGAGTTACTGATGATTGGTTTGGTTAACGTTTTGCGTGTCATGAGCTTAGCATCATCAACCATATGTACGCACTGGGATGCCTCTACATATTGGGTGTAACCTTGATTTCCCTGGTATTTGCATTTGTTGCTTATATCGTATGATTAAAAACTTTGTGCTCAACTTTATATTTTAAACCTATGGATTACACTCAACCTTTGTGTTGACTTTTAAGCATGTGTTCTCAGGTACTACTACTACTAATTAGTCTTGGAGCTTTATGACTTGGGCGTGGTGGAGTGGCACAGTCGAAGGAGTCTTTCTGTCAAGGCAGCTTTAGTATCTTTACTATCTTTATTTTCATATCATTCGTAAAAACCTTGGTGTGTCTTAAATGTTTTCCGCTGCTAAACCTAGTTTAATATTTTCCGCTGCTAGACTTTGTTAAATTTCCGCTGCAAACTCTATTTTACCTTTTCCGCTGCTACTTTGATTCAAGAGTCCTTGTACTCTAAACGGTTTACAATTCGAATGATATGTTTTGCAACATTTATAAACGTCCCGTGTGTGGTCGTTGACTATAAATGTGCTTGGGTAAAATAATAAACTTTAACACACAAACATCTTCGTCTACAATTGTAAAATTTTATTAATAAACTGAATAAAAACATCAACACATAAACCCGTTCATCTACAAGTGCGAATCATCACACCAGTACCAAATCACAAGTCATTAAAACCCTGTTTCCATACATTTTATGTAATTCGATATGCCAATTACGTTGTATACTTGTAAAATCACTGTTTGATCTACAGTAAAATTGCTTACAGAAATCAAAAAAATCTTGTCAAAGAATGAAAAGCGGGAAAGGTTGTTTAGGAAGATGGTCTTTGGTCCGTGGTTGGACATTCGGGATTGCGATAATGACTCCCGTTTGATGCATTACATTTTACAACATCAGGTAAAAGTTTCAAACATAAGATTCCCCACCATTGCAATTCAAATTTGGGAAACATTTGTTAGAGTTTGGGAGGAAAGAGTTCTGTTTAATAACAGGGTTTCGATTTGGGCAAGTTGTTGTTAGTGAAAAGAACCCAATTGAATTTCGTGACCGTGTATTTCCTGAAAAAAGAGCAAAAGGTATAAATTATGTATATGCAAATGATTGTTTGGAAATACTTAAAGATGAAAATAGGTTTGAAGCTCTTTCAGATGATGATGCTGTTAGGCCGTGTCTTTTGGTAATTGCTATTTTGGTGTTTATGGGTAATGAAGAGAGGAATTGTATCCCCAAGCATTTACTGGCTTTGGTGGAGGACATTGATGCTTGGAATGTTTTTCCATGGGGGGAATACATGTGGGATAAATTTTACCAATGGACTGTCAATATTGCTCACAGACATAGAAAAGATCATTTGGCAAAGTTAAAGGAGAATCCAAAGTTCAATGCGACATACAATATGTATGGTTTTGCTTGGGCGTTCAAGGTATGCCTTACTTACTATAATCAACTAAAGTGCACTAGGATGGAGTAAACTCTTTATGTTGTGTGTCACAATATTTTGAAAGAATGTCTATTCTTTATACTTTTGATTAATGTAGAATCCAAGAAACATCTTCCGGAGGACGAGGTTGATCAAAATATGCCATGTTTCTAGAGAGAGAAAGTAGAGAGAAGGTGAGGTGAAACAAAAGATGTTTTTATTATGATAAATTATGTTGCACACCCACACCCCTCAAGTGAAGCCTTGAGGGGTATTTATAGGCCTTACATAAGACAACTATTAGAGTATTACATTAGTAGTCCCTGCACTTTATGCATTCTAGTTGTCTACTCCAATTCACGTAAATATCGCTTAGCTTCATTTCTAACAATCTCCCTCCAGCTGGAGATATACGTGAATTGGTTACAATGATTCCTAACAAGTAAAATAAAAACAATCAAAGTAAGCGCAACAATGCTGAGGAAGACTTCATAGCTCTTTTCTTCATAAATATCCCCAGCAATCTTTGTTTACTTGTAGACGAATCACTTGCTAATCTAATTGGGTTATTACTTCCTCCCAATTAGTAAACCATTTTCTTATACATGCTCCCTCCCAAATAGACAACCCGTTTGATATAACCTTGATGCTTGTTGAAGAAGTATCTTTGAATTCTGCCCATATAATCTTCAGTCTCATGCATAGCGGAAAATGAATCTTAGACTGATAATATGTAACTTCTTTACAGGTTTGTTTGGGGAGCATCATATCGTCATCTTCAACTCACTTAGAATGCTCCTAGTTCTTCAATAAAAGCCTCGATGTACACATTTCTCCCTCCTGGATGATGACGATCTCTCGGAATCATCATAAATATGTGTACATAAACATATCAACTGGAAGCAACATACAAATCAATACCCCATGAATGAAATGGCAATAACTATTCTCTCTACAATTCATCTCAGATCAACCTCTTTTCACTTCCATTGGCTAATAGTAAGTGACCACGTATGGAGACAACCCGATATGACAAACTTGAGTGTGAAGTAAAATTCTCCAGATTTGTGACTTACGCTTGTACTATCCTGATTAAGAACCTATACTGAGCACAAAAACGTTACTCCTTACAATATAGGTAGTGGCATATACCCAACCATCCATCCTTTATTGTATATCTGTCTCTTGAACAATCCACAACCTTGTGTGACACTGAGCACTACAACGTAACTCCTTAAAGTGATAGCTATTGTGAGCATTAAGAACCAACTTATGCGTTTATAGATCTCACACATAGCTAGATGTCCAAGTCTTAATCACTATCCCATGAATGCTCAAACAAGGATCTTCAAAAGTCTTCATCCAACCAACCCCTAGACCTTGAGATACTAAGTACACGCACCCGTGAAACGTCACTTCAAGCTCAAATAAGTAATAAAAAAATTATCCCCGTAGTCACCTTTTGATAACGTTCAAAATTTAGCCATCGATCTTTGGTGAATCTTGATCAGGATCTTTTAAGCAATTCGTGGTGTGTTTTTGGTGAAGCTTGACATTCAATCTCGTTGATTCGTAGTGATTTCGGATTTTCCCTCCAAAAATATAATTGGAAAATTTTCTCCCTCAAAATTTGGAAATCACTAAGAAATACAATGCTAAGGTTACCAGAAAATTTTGAGTATTAAAATTTTTTACGCAAAATTTCACCGAAAAAATTTGAATTTTGGCCTAAAAATTTGAATTTCGGGCCAAAATTTTCAACGTTATACCAAAATTTGAATCTCGCGTAAAAATTGGTCGTTTAGTCTCCTCTCAAAAATAAATTTTACTCAAATTTTCCCGCCAAAAAACTCGATAAGATTTCCTAACTCGGTAACCCCTTTGTAACTCGATAGAGCTAGAGAAATTTTGGCAGAGTTTCGTTTAGTGTTAACCAAATAAAAAACCTTACTCGATAAACGATAAGGTGAATGCCTAACTCGGCAGAAATGGCTAACTCGCAAGAAGTTTTCTAACTCGCTAGATTCCTAACTCATCAATATCCTAACTTGCCAAAATCCTAACTCGCCAGAATCCTAACTCGCCAAAATCCTAAGTCGCCAGAATTCTAACTCGCCAAAATCCAAACTCGCAAGAATCCTAACTCACCAAAATCCAAACTCGCAAGAATCCTAACTCGCCAAAATTTTTCTAACTCGCTAGAATGTAATCCTAACTCGATAAAAACACTTCTAACTCGAAAGAATGGCGATGAACAGTATCAGATCCGCTTATTTCACCCAAAAACATGATTTTTTCACCCAAAAACACCACGATTCGCCCCCGGTTAGCTCTGATGCCAATTGTAGAACCCAAGAAACATCTTTCGGAGGACGAGGTTTATCAAAATATGCCATGTTTCTAGAGAGAGAAAGTAGAGAGAAGGTGAGGTGAAACAAAGATGTTTTTATTATGATAAATTATGTTGCACACCCACACCCCTCAAGTGAAGCCTTGAGGGGTATTTAAAGGCCTTACATAAGACAACTATTAGAGTATTACATTAGTAGTCCCTGCACTTTATGCATTCTAGTTGTCTACTCCAATTCACGTAAATATCGCTCAGCTTCATTTCTAACAATTAATGTTGTATTTACTCTGAATTCTTTCCAATTTCTTCTAAATATATGTATCTGGTGTACACAATGTTTGTTATTGTGTTGCATACATTTCCTAATTATACCAGTAATATATACCTTCGCCATATACCCATAGATTTCATTTGTAAATGTTTTAATTGAGTTTTTTTGCCACTAGATATATGGTTTATATATAGTTTTGAACTAGTGTTATAACCTGTACTTTCAAAAGCTTTATTGAAGAAACTAAACAATGTAAATAAATATCATATGTACTCCAATTTATGCTGCATACATACACACCAACATTGTAACAAGTGCATGTTACAGATATGGATATTGGAGACTTTTCCTAAAAGCAGCACTTGGTGGAAGAAAGACAAGAAGGTCATTCAATGGGGTCTTGCTTGGTCTAAACGTGAAAAGTTTGAAAGATTAGACCAGGCCATACTATTTGGCCAGGTATGCACCATACTATCATCTAAGGCACATTTATTATAAATTAATTTAAATTTATTCATAGACCCACGTATATTGTATTTGTTGTTTTTAGGAGTCAATTCTCCTGATCGGACTGTATGCAACAAATATAGAACTCAGACAACCATGGTGTAATGATAGCATCCCTTTTATCAAGGGTTTGGCAGATCAAGACCCGGCACTTCAGGGTGAACAGGCTGATGATGGACAACAAGCTAACAGCGGAGACGATGAGCAAGTAGCTGACATAGCAGAATCTGACGAAGAAGATGTTGTCGCAGACAAACAGCAGCATGGACCGTTTTTGCAAAATTTAAATGAGGTTGATGTTGAAAACGGTAATCGTGTCAAATCAACAGAACCGCAAAAGGAAATGAATATTTCAATAACTGCTATTTACAGCGAGTTATTGCATTTGCAATCAAAGCTGATGTTCATATCCAAGCACATTACGTCTGTCACAAAACAAGACGTCGTCGACCTATTTGATGATGTGAAAACAAGAGTTTCAGAGATAGAGACACTTATGAAGGCTAACCCTGATGGTGGTGTTGTTAATGACAAAGAAAATGCTGTTGACCCAAATGCTAGGGTTACCACAAAAGATCTACCATTAGAGACTGATGTCAACCCTGTGGAGTTTGTTAGACTCTTTGGACCGTTTATAGCATCTAGGGTTAACAATAACAAAGACAACAATCATGCACAGCGGAATAATTAAACATCTTTATTATTGAAACAAGGTTTCTTCGCCATCATCTCACCAACTACTAACTTACAAACCCTAGGCATCCATTGTAGGAACTTGACGCCTAGAAACACACACTTTTCCTGGACTACATTATGGAAGACTTGATCTAAACCTATTCCCTGCATTCTATTTATATAACACAGAATTAGGGTTACAAGAATACTACGAAGGACTAAAACAAACACGGTCTTGTACGAACTTCTCTAGACGAAGTAGAAAAGTTGAGATGTATTCATCTCCCTGAATGAAACAAATCATGTCTTCCCCTTAATCCATGTCATGCCACTCCAAAATCTCTTCCCCTTTTTGTTATCAACAAATAGGGAATGTATGTAATATAATCTTCCCCTTGAGTGTTGCATGAACATCAAATCTGTAAGCTCCTTGTAATGATCACTTGTGAAGAAAATCAAGTATAACGAATTTGATGAAGATGTAGAACAACCCAAACTTGTGTCTTATGTCTTGTACTATCCACGTGACTCCAAACTTATACCGAACCATAAATATAAATAGACCGCAATCCCTTGACAAAATCCTCAACTAATATGAGACACTGAGCACTACAATGTAACTCCTTAAAGTGATAACAAATGTGACATTAAGCACCTTCAGTTTGTAGATAACACAACAATAAAGCACAAACATGTTACCTCCTACTATAAGGTATGATAAGAACACGTATCCAAGAAACTCCTCTTCAACTTCAAATAAGTGATAAACAATCTCCTTCGTAATCAATTATTCCAATACGAATAAATACGATCCTTTTAAAACCTTTAAGAACATAAACCAACTAACCATCTTGTGTGTGTGAAACTAATAACCTATGTGTGTAATCCAAATCACCGTCATTCACCACGATATCAAACAAGCTGCATTATTTACTCACAATACATGACCTTATAAATTTGACAAGCAGTAGTATCTAGCAGTAGTAAAAACCAAGTCGAGCAGCACAATCTAATAACGAGCAGCAGAAACCATATCGTAGTAGCAGTATCAATTTTCAATGCAGCAGTAGTATAATTCAATGACAGTGGTATTTTGTAGTGCACCAGGATAATAAACAATAAACCATCATTTTGTTGACAGTTAAAAAATATATTCCACCAACTGACACCGAGCCATGATCACAAATTGCTCATAATTTAATAACCATTGTTCCACTTTGTAACTTCCATCGAAAGATTTCAAAATTAAATCACCAACAATGCTACTGTCCCACATGCTTTGCTATATTCGACCCATTATGCCACTTAAACAATTAAATTCAATCAGTATGAGGAATAATTAATGCATGAGTTGACCTGCTATCTTGAATTCAGTACGAGATTATGAGGAAATCAACCAATCAGGAATATTAAAATCAAGAGTACCATGTGATTGTCTTTGTCGCATCAGGCAATTGAGTGCAAAACCATAATAAATTAATACAAGGTAATCATATATTCTTCAAATCTCATCGACCCATGATACTAGGTTACCATCATATATCCTCCACGTTTTTAAATTAAACAATATATGGCACTGACCCTCAATAATAACTCAACAATTGTGAATCGAATCATTAATTCACCAACGGTTAAACAATAACCCACCCTCGTGATATTGAAATAAACGACAACTTAATAGCTCCACATATTAAATTTAAAAATCTCGGCCAATGAATTTGAACCACTTGATGTTATTTAGTACGAGATTAATTAAATTCACATCGACCAAACAGAGAATATAATATGAGGTTATTCAATTCGTACCTTAGTCGCTTTTGTCGCCAAGTATATTATAACAGAATCACAGTAGCAGCATAATAACAAAACCCTTTCTTCGAATCTGCTTCTCTTCGACAACTAAAAACCTTGATGAACCCTAGGTAATGAGCTAACCTATCTCTGATGCCAAATGTGGAGTTTGTTAGACTCTTTGGACCGTTTATAGCATCTTGGGTTAACAATAACAAAGACAACAATCATGCATAGCGGAATAAGTAAACATCTTTATTATTGAAACAAGGTTTCTTCGTCATCATATCTACCAACTACTAACTTACAAACCCTAGGCGTCCATTGTAGGAACTTGACGCCTAGACACACACACTTTTTCTGGACTACATTATGGAAGACTTGATCTAAACCTATTCCCTGTATTCTGTTTATATAACACAGAATTAGGGTTACAAGAATACTATGAAGGACTAAAATATAAATCTTCTTTTGTAAGCAAGTCCTTCTCCATCTTTTGTAGAATTCCTTCTTTTCGTATTAAGTCCCTATTGTTTCATTCTTTCTTGTTTTGTATCATCAAATCTAATAGACACAACAAACCCCGATACTGACTTGGTTTGTATTTACCTTTTATGTTTTTTCACCCAAGTTATATTGAATGTCAATTCCTCTTTAACGTTTACACTTATATCATTTTGTCAACTACAGACTTTGGCACCACTTTGTGAAGCGTCTCTTGATATTGGTGTTGTAAATCATTATACTGACCGAATAGTTGATGTTGATCATACTGACGGAGTCATTGATGATGATCTTCATGTTGATCCAAATTCAAAGGAAGTTGACAATCCTTTTCGTTCCAAGGTATGTATTTAGTTTTATGTTATTTCCATACTTTTATTAGTATCTAAATTTCGCGTTGATGTATAGCCTTATCGAATTTTCTTGACGTCTAAACTTATATCATTTTGTCAACTACAGACCTTGGCATCACCTTGTAAAGCTGATCTTGATGTTGGTGTTGATAACTATGTTACAGAGCGAGCAGTTGATGCTGATCATACTGACGAAGTCATTGATGATTGATACGTGAGAATCGCACCAGGCTTTACCTCTCGAGGGATCTCGAGAAGCTTACAACCCCCACCAGGCAGTGTACCTGAACGTTGTAGTATAGTATAGTGACAAGTATCGGGGGATTGATTGTTCAACTCAGGAATAGTGTCGCTAGGATTAGAAAGTCTCCTAAACTAAGTCTAGAGGTGATGGATGATTCTTTTTGTATTTTTATATTTTAAAAAAGCAATTAAAATCTCAGGTTTTGGAAGAGTGGGCGGAATTAGTTGCTAGCCAACTAACCCAATTAACTAAGATGCAATCAAAATAAAATAACAGAAATGAAAATAAATCTAATTATACTAATGTGGTGTAAACAATGATGAGGAAAGTTGTGTTTACTTAGATTTCATTACTCCCTAGATATATTTTACAGGTTGATAGCTTGTTACAATTGCATGGATGACGGGTCATATTCCTTAATACTAGTCGTAGCGCCGTGTACAATATTCCCTAACTATATAGGATCCTACTTCACTCCTATGTCGAGCCGTTAGAAGCTCCTAACATGGGATCATTAGAATTCTCCTACGCATTAAATACAACGAAAAAGCGTAGTACACCTCCGATCATGTTTCTTAAGACGTTCAAGCAAGTTACCAACGGAAGTCTGCCAGTTTTCTTAAGCCTAACATCGAATACAATCATCCGTAACAACTATAAACAAGCAATCAACCCATAATTAACATCTAGGTTTCACTACATCTAAGCAAACACAAAAGAAATCTAGCCGAGCATGATAAATTGAAGACAAGCGTAAGATATATTCAAACAACACATAGACTTATTGAATGAATTGAAAGAGTACTTATCTTTAATAGAACATGAAAGATTCAAAGGGTTGAAACCCTTGAAAAAGTGGGAAAATTCGACCTAGGGTTTTACCCTTAAAGTTGCACACCAATGAATGAAATTTGGAAAACTATATATATATTACAATGGGTGACGACGTCATGTATTGGGTTGTGACGCCGTCAACTCGCCGCCTATAATGAAATCGTATTGCCTAGATCCACTTGTGACGCCATCATGTGTAAATTTCTTCCGGTCCGTCAATAATACTTGGACCATGACGGCCTTGGGTGACGCCGTCATCTCCTATTCACAAAACTCTCTAGATCGTCACATGTATTATCCACATCCATCTCTTTTGTTACACTTGACGCCGTCATGTAGAAGCTCTTGACGCCGTCATGCACTGTTCCCAGCAAGGAAAATTAAGACTTTGCCATTTTCTTCACTTTTATGCTCCAAAAACGTCCAAAATGCTTCCTTTTCCAGAGTTCTCTCCAAAAGTACCTAAAATGACAAAAGGAATGATTTAGGGCAATATTTGATCAAATAATCACGAATCCGGGCTTAAATGACCCCCTAAAAGTGGTTCACTTTACGCCTCATCAATGATCATCATGATGTTGATCGAAGTTGACAATCCTATTGTTTCCAAGGTTTGTGTTTCATTTTATGTTCTTTCCAAACTTTGATTACTATCTAAATTTTGCGCTGATGTTTAGTGTTATCGCACCGTATTGACCATAATTTTAGTCGTTAATTTGATTAGTTGAAATTTGAAATGTATGTTCAACTGCAGCCGACGTCATTAGGTTGTGAAGGTGTTAGTGGTGTTAAGGACAGTGACAGTGATGCAGCCCTTCACATGGAAACAGATAAGGAATGTGGGACGCTAGGGGTAAAGGAATCTCAGATGGGATCGATCGACGTTCTTATAGAAGCAATACAGTTTGGCCAGATCCCTGACGTCCCTTTTCTTGATGCACATGAACCAGCCACTCAAGTCAGTGCATTTCATGACAATTCCATTAAACAAACATCATTCATCCACGACGTTCATGTATGTTATATTTAATAAATACTTTTGCAACATAAAATGTTAAATACTTGGCCATTTATGTATACATGTATATTGTACCAGGATGACATGTTCCATGATGATGTAGCGATGTTACTAAATGATGATGCTGATGCCGATGCCAATATGGTTTTGTTAGACACAATTCCATTTGATAATGAAATTGTGGACGGTGATGACAATGATTTGCTGATGGAACAACCATCCGGTCTTATGCACAGAGAACCAACTACACCTTCGCAGCCAGATGTTGAGGTATATGCTTTATTATATACTTTAAGAAAGGTTAATCAGTGGTTTGTTCCTATGTCTTGTGGGCGCTGCTAATCACAACCTATGATATGCAGAAAGATCAAATAACACCATCACAACAGATAATCGTCCACCAAGGATATGCAAATGTTGTCGGTCCTACAGATAAACCTTGCTTGGACTCTGTTTTTTCCAATCGAAAACCGAAGAAAATTCAAAAAAAAAAAAAAGGCGGCCAATTTACAAATATTGGCAAGAAACTTTTGTTTGATAACTAGTCCAGCAAGGCACAATGAGTTATCCAGAAATTTGAATCCAGTCAAAGGTCAACGCGGCCGAGTCATAAGAGCATCTTGTTCCAGAAAGGAGTCGATTGACCCTATTGTCGTTTCTCAAGTAAAGCACCGTATTACATTAATATTTACATCAATGTCTTGTTGGTCTCTGCTTCTGTACGTTATGTATGTTTTCAGGACGTATGTGGAACCTCAAGAACACGGTCAATTACTGAATGCTATTTGGTCAACGTAGATCCTTTTGTAGAGGTATTATATTTTGTTTTTTTTATTATGCATATCAAATATTATTATTTGTTTACTATTAATAATTTGTTTGTTCTTTTAGGATCTGTCTCGACACCCCAAATGCAAAAAAGACAAGGTTACTTTTCCGGATTCTCTTTGTACTTAAAGCAAAGACAACCCACAGAATTTACGTTTCCATGGGCCGGTCGTTCGATTGTTTTTGGTGTGGATTTTTGGCTAACGTTGGTGTGTCTTGAACATTTTAGCGGTGGTTGGTTGTATGGCTATGTAAGGAACCATCATCAGTAACCACAATAAGTTTTTATATACTTTATGTTTTGTTACATTTGCACTTCGTATTGATTCAGTAACCACAATAAGCGTGTATACTTTATGTTTATTTTTGTTTAACATATAATTTTTTGTTTTTGTACACAGCACTTGGACGTATGGTTTGACCTGATGTGGTCTGTTAGACCAAGCAATGCAGATTGGACTTTGGCAGGGTGTTTTTTTGCTAAACACATCATGGATGGTGATATGTATGCTCATTATTCAAATGGCAAAGGCTACCCCGTGCATTGGCGAGATGTCGAAAAGGTTAGTTTACGACAAATAATCTTATAATATACAACTGTAATTGCATATATAGTAAGTTGTACATGTTTCTCTATATTAGGTGTATTTTCCCATTAATGAACCTGACAAACAATGGTGTCTGGCTGAGCTTCATCTGGGTACTGGAGTTCTTTCCTTTTATGAAATGCTTGGGGTTGTCCATGGGAAGGGCACACGGTGGTGGAGAAATATGAAGAGAATTTTGCCAAAACAGCTTACCATATATCTGGACCAGCATGGGATATTGGATATCAAGGGCATATCAGCTCAGGACTATAAAATAACATGTCATTGTCCTGCAGTCCCAGAACAAGCCCAGGAATATGGTGACTATGGTGTATGGGTTTGTATCATTTTGTACAGGCTGTGCCATAACTAACCATTGGAAGTAGATGACCCTCTTCAAACAGCTTTAGCATATCGTGAACGGATGCTTGAATACTTCTGCAAGCACAAGCAGCCAGTAAAAAAGAATTAACAGTATTTGAATGTACTAAACTATTTTATTTTTCAACGCTATGGACTTTTAATTACACAGTTTGCATTCGCCTGCATATGCAGTTATTGAAAATGTTATTAACCAAACAGTTAAGTAACTAACCAAGCATAGTTGACTTGATACCAATCGAAACGTTAATTAGGTATTATATTATACACATAACCTGGTGTTACGACACAGGCACTTTAGTACAACATATGGCAGAAACAACAAATATACGCTACAAATCCCACAACCTTTGCTTCAAAAGACAATTACGGCTCCTTATAAAAACTTCGTTGTTGGTTTGGTTCATCACTATATGCTGCCTTGCTGATAAACACTTTCTTAGCTTGCGGTACCTTGGCCTTAACACTGCCGTGTGGTTTTACACTTTATTGTTGCTCCTCATTGAATACTTCACGTCTTAGGGCTTCTAGATCTTTAGTTGGCAATTGAAACTTTGGTTCAGTAGCATTAGGCCCATACCTCTCATAAATCTCAGGAAATATAACCTCTCTTAGTACTTTCTTTTCCCATTTTAGATCTATAGCTGGCAATTGATACTTTGGTTCAGCAGCATCACGCGTGAACCTAACTCGTTTACCATTGGACATATTTGGGTGAAAGTGTTTCCAATATGCTGCCTTATATGCTATGAATGTGTAGTAAGATTACAGTAGGTGCATATGTAGCACTACTTGTCCAGTATTAAATAACATAAAGCATACAACATGGTGAGTCACATGCAAACAGTTCAAAATATGTGTTCTCTTGATTAGATAAATCCTGTCCACATATTAAGTCAAATTGCAATTAAGTTTCTTATGTGGATACAACGAACTGATGCCTGACACAATATGCCTCACCAATTGTGCCATATATTTAGAGTTTTTGGTTTCTCAAAATTTGACACAATTCACAATGACTAACAGTATTATTTTGTTGAATGAATTGAATACGGTGTGTTATTCACCCGGGTCAATAAGTTGCCCATAATATGATAAGTTGCCCTTTTAGTTTAAACAGTGGCCCGTTTTAAATGAATTCAATTCAATAACATGTGTTTTATGCACGCTGGTTAAGAAGTTGCCCAATATTTCAATATTTGCCCAAATTTAATTATAGTTGCCCATTTAGTTATAATAGTTGCCCAGTTTTTTAAAAATAGTTGCCCCAATTCTGGAAGGTAGGTTAGGCTACAGTATGCACAAGTACAAGTACTTTAATTTAATTTTAACGCCACTTGATAGGTGTAATAATAATTAATGAGACTCCTATATATTTGTGTCATACTTCCGATTGCCTTAATATATCGCAGCCATTTCCCATCCATTTCCTCAATACTTTTAACACAATTTCTGACAACATACCTTTAGATGTTCAGCTAGATATCATGAATAGGCTACCCGTAAAGACTATAATCATGTTACGTAGGGTTTCAAAGATATGGAAGGCAAACATAGATTCACAACCCTTCATCACTTCATATGGTGCTCGTCACACTGATGAGTGTCTTTTTAATCTAACATTTGATTAGGGTTATAAAGGGTTTATGGCATGTGTATCTGAAAAATTTATCATTACCCAACTTGATTCACACCTACAACTTGCAGCTATGAGACCTGTAGGCAATTCTTGCGGCCTAACGTGCTTCATTTATGGTACTACTATGATGGCTGTTATTTGGAACCCATCCATAAGAAAATCTGTTGGCATATTCACCCCTTTTTACACTGACCAAATAGAATGTTCAAAGATTTGTTTCGGTTTTGGTGTCCGTCCGGACACTCTAGACCCGACTGTTGTCAAGGTTTCCTATCCTGTTTTCAAAACTCATTTTTGGTTTGTTTCAGTTTTTTCATTGAACAATATGACCTGGTCGCGTCTCCCAGATTTTCAGTTGTCACGTCCATCCCTAAGATTGAAGAGAAAGAGTCAGGCAGTGTAGGTCATTTTATCTATTGGGCTGCTACCGAAAGGTTAGTTAGTACAAAGGGTGTTCCGTACAAGGAATACAGTTTGGTTTCTTTTGATATGGTTACCTCCCAATTTAACATCATAGAGATTCCTTCTCTTTTGAAAGTTGTCATGCTAACTCCTTTTTCTGTTTGCGAACTTGGAAACTCTGTTGTAATTTCTGGAATGATCATGACTTCTGAGGTCCCACTGTTTGTTGGTTGGCTGTTGGATGTGGATGGTGCGTCTATAACATGATTTTCAAATCTATTCTACATCCCTACCCCTATGGTGAATAAGCTGCTCGGCTTTACAAGTAACCGAGGTCCAATAGTCGAAGCCAATGTTGGCCACATCTTGGGTTACTCAGTTTTTGTTTTCGATCATCATCTTGAACAGTTTGTAAGTTTAGGAATTGAAGGAAATGGTGGTTCCTTCTACATTGCTCCGCACAAAGAATCTCTTCTTCTGATAAATCACAGAGACCGTGCGTTGTACAGTATGTATACATTTTAATATATCATTATATCGATTCGCCTACGATACATTTTGCGTATTATGTTACATGATGAATTTCATAACTATTGTATCGCATTCTTCTTCAATTTAAAACATTAACACAATTTTTTTCCCGTTCGTTAGCAGGTATTCCTAGTGTTTGACAATGTGTTCAGTTATGGATCAAGCGTTGTGGGTTGTCAAGGTGTTGTGTTTGGGTAGGAAGTCGCGTGTGACGAGTCTGTGGAAGCTGGCTACTCTTATCAATGGATGGCCTTGAATAACATGTCAAGTTGTAATAATTCAGACTATTTTCTAGTAATCGTTGTGGTTTTTACCCGTTGTCTTCTATGATTCCATGAGAATATGTAATATTTTAATTATCTTATGATGTTAGTGGTTCACTTTATGATACTAACTCTTAATGTTGTAATAGTTTCCAAAACGTGTACCCAAATAATAAAAAACCAACTACTTTATGACATAAATATTTTGGGCAAATTATATGGACGTTTTGGGCAACTAACCATCAGTAACGCAATAAGTTTTAGTCCTTTTGGTCAACTTGTATTAATTCAAGCCTTTCAAGTTTCCATAACATTTATTTGACTATACACGTCCAGTACATCTATAAAACGAGGCAAGACATCCCCCACACAAAAATTTATCAAATAGCAGCACATCTTATCATCTTCACTTGTAATTTTTTAAATAAATTATCAGGGACTTCATTATCAATGACATCATCACAATGCAGTTCGAGCGTCGCACCTAATTCCGTTTTGGATTCGATATTTGTTGTCAGTTGTGAGACAGAGATACCAAAGGCGTTTAAGATTTTCTTTCAACAACAGATTGATCATGAGAAGGCTTTTACAAATGATATTCGTAATAAGATTGCTGATGTTAATGCTAGTATAACAATGCTGTCTACAGCGATTCGTGAGATGGAGAGCTGGAGTGACAAGGATGCTTTCAGGGATGCTGTTTACTGTTTAAAACAAAATAAGGCTAGGTTGGAGCTGAAGTTGTCTCATTTGACCCAGCTAGAAGCTTACAATTTAAATGGTGTTAAGCAGCTAGAAGTTCAATCAGATATGATGGATTTGGGTGAAGCAGACTATGAAATGTCATAGATTATCGTTTTTTTGCATTATGTTTATGTTTTCTGTTTAAATAATGGTTTTGTACTGTATGGTTTATGACTATATAATGTCATATGTTTTTTTTTTTTTTTTTTTTTTTTTTTTGTAACGTATTTTCACCCCACCAAATTACTACGTACGATATTGTGTTGTAATTTTTAACTTAACGTGCACTACTATTATAGACTATCTGGTTAAGTAACTACTATTGTTGGTTGCCCTATGATAACAACCCACTCCATTTGTTGCGCTATGCATTATTTCACAAAATTTGGTTTTCTCCATATAACTAATTATAGATCTTTTGTAGTAACCGTAAATACAGTTTATAAACCGTTAGTTATCCTTAACTGTTACTTATCCTTACCATGTGGGTATTATAAATTGGAAATGTTAGTTATCCTTACATTTATTTTATAAACCATTGTAACTCTTGTGTGCCAATATAAACCCCGATATTTCATCTTTTGCATTATATACTTTAATTTTTTGGTTTCCAAATTCTATGGCTTCACCATCTTCAAGTAATGATTCAAAGAAACGCAAACATTCAATGGAAAGTTCTACTCCTAGAGGAAACGCAAGTATGTTTTTTCTAATACACAACATGTATGTTATGTAAAACACTTATTGCCATGGTGTATCAATGCTTTCACCACATAATTTAGTCAAACTACTTTGGGAAACTCTAATTTGTATACCTGTGCAACGATTATTCAAATGACTTTGGGCAACTAATATTCATACACCTGGGCAACCATTACTTATGTATGTTTGCAACAGTGTAAGAAACATAATGCCACACCAACCACACAATCAATGTAACACCCATAATGCCACACCACCAAGTACACATTCCATCATAGAAAATCTAAGCAAGTATCATGGCAGTAAATTTCATGTTTCAAAAAATCTTCTAAAAAGCGAGTATCATGTTACCACATAATTTAGTCAAACTACTTTGGGCAACTATTATTTGTATACCTGTGCAACGATTATTCAAATGACTTTGGGCAACTCATATTCGTACACCTGGGCAACCATTACTTATGTATGTTTGCAACAGTGTAAGAAACATAATGCCACACCAACCACACAATCAATGTAACACACGTAATGCCACACCACCAAGTACACATTCCATCATAGCAAATCTGTAGGACCGTAGATCTATCTTTATCACCTAAGGATATAATGTTAGAGAGAGATGGAAGAGCTAGAGAGAGAAAGTAGAGAGAGAGAGGTGGAGAGCACTATGTGAAATAAAACCTTGAATAAGCATGAACTCCCACCCTTCCTAACAAGCTTAGGAGGGGTATTTATACTTTTACATAAGCCACCATGGGCTTTCTCATGAGCCAAGCCATTAAGGCTTTTACTTAAACTTAATGAACTAGCATTTTACTAACTATTACATGAATATATTTAACTAACTATTTGACTCAATAATGATCGTCACTTTTAATCCTAACAATCTCCCCCTAAGGGACGATCATTTAGATCTCACTTTGATTTCATAAATGATCAACACTTCTAATGCTAACAATCTTCCTCTAATATAAAAGTGTAACTACTTATTATCGCTAATATAAAAGTGTAAATGAGTTGTCCTACGCATTTTGCCTCTGGCCCTCTGCAAATACGTTAAAGTGTTTATAACAAAGATTTCATGCCGATGAATCCTCAAAGTTTCTCTTCAGTACAAAGTGTGAATGAGTTTCTCTTCAGTACAAAGTTTAAATGAGTTGTCATAATATAGCTTACATACTCAAATGGTACATTTGATGGTTCAATCTATTTTAAATCATGAAGCACTGAACCGTCCTCAAACAACCACCATAGTTACTGACTACACCGATATTAACTACCATGTTCAAACTAAATTTTTTTGGGACTATTGTACAAACTTCTGCATTTTTTACTCTTTCTTTATAATTTTTCATCACTGATGTATAATCTAGCTCGAGGATGCATCTACATTCTTTAATTATAAGAAATAATAAGTTTATTAAGCATGATTACAAAAACTATATTCCTTACAGAATATTATAGTGATTTCACTTCAGTTTCTAAGACTCATTACGTCTTTGAGCTAAATATTTTATATATAAATTCTACATGTTACAATAGATCGTCATGTTACAATAGATATGAAATCAATCAACCTTACCCCTACATGTGAATTTACATACTCGCACGTATTATTAGCATCTATACTACTACACTATACGCTAAATCAATAAATTGTAAACTATGGTGTACATATACTCGCGAGAGAGAGAGTATTCTCATCATTATGATAAATTGTTGCTTTGAGAAGCATGAGTTGGAGTATGGTCAGTGTAAGACCAACCATCTTTGGTTGGAATGTAGGACCAAACTAATGCAAGACTTCCCACTGTAACTGGAGCAAGAATTAAACCCCAAATCAACCTTTGTCTTGTTTTCCTTATTTGCCTAGCTCGTCGTGTTCTTTCTGCACACAATATGATGACGAATTAAGAGCATAGTTGGAATGATGAAAAGATAACAAAATTTCTAAGACTTACTGATTCTTTCTTGATTTCTCTGAGACATAACAATCTGTCCAATAATCTAGCAATTTCAAAGTTCTTAGACTCTAACTACGCTTTCATCTCTCGCTCAAGCTCCGCCTTAGCTTCTTCCCTACCGCTAGAATTGGATACAAAACGGATATTAGCTTGACAGGAATATTCTTCTCCAATATCATCTACAGTTTGGTTCTTCAAAAGTGTAACAGAGTAAAAAAAAAATAATAAAATAAGATGTTGGGAATTACAGATTTGAAGATTACAAAACCTACAAGCAAAGAATGAAGAAAGAAGAAACAATGAGGACCTAATATGTAATAGTTAGCTTTCGTAGGAAGCTAGGGTTTGTAACCTCCCTCTATTATATAAAGAGGGTAGGCGTCTAGGTTACACATCATTCATTCATAGCTAGTCTCTCCAATGAGAGTCTAGAAACGCATAGAGCGTTAGTAGTAGTTTAGTAGTTGTATTAGTTTATTTTTATTTTCAATAAAGAAAACCTTATTAGTAGTATTGATTATGTTTTTATATTCCGCTGTGCTTAATCAATATTACTATATCCTAGATGGGCTTAAACGATCTTTCACAATTGGTATCAGAGCGGGGGCTCTTGATATCTAGGGTTTCAAGGTTTTCATGTTCATGAATAAAGAGCAGTTGTGAAGAAGAAGCAGATCTGGTAAAAATTTTCGTAACTTTCTGCAGTGCAGTTTTCAAACAGTGATTTCTCATTCATTAACCGTTGGATTGGGCTGAAATTTTTACTGGAAGTTCTCAACATATCAAGGAAGAGTTGCACTGGAGAGATCTTCAATCTGAGCTCTCAGTAAAAAGATAAAAATTGTCAAAGTCTGCTGCTGAAAAAGGTTTATGTAAGTCGATTTTTTGGATTTCTAATATATAATGAGGACCTAATATATAATAGTTAGCTTTCTTAGTAAGCTAGGGTTTGTAACCTCCCTCTATTATATAAAGAGGGTAGGCGTCTAGGTTACACATCATTCATTCATAGCTAGTCTCTCCAATGAGAGTCAAGAAACGCATAGAGCGTTAGTAGTAGTTTAGTAGTTGTGTTAGTTTCTTTTATATTTATAATAAAGAAAACCTTGAAGTAACTTTGATTCTTATGTTCTTATTCCACTGTGTTAAATCATTGTTACTATATTCTAGATAGGGCTTAAACGATCTTTCACAATTGGTATCAGAGCAGCTGGGGATGAGTATGATTGATTTTTGATGATTTTAGAGTTTTAGCGACACTTTAAAAGTGTTGTCTTTATACTTATAAAAAAAAAAAAAAAGAAAAAAAAAAGAAAAAAAAAACCCTAACTGATCTTTAAAGAATTTGATCGCTGGTATACTCATATGGTTTGATGATGACACGACTTTGATTGGTACTGTTGACGGTTACTGCTGCATTATTAGTTCCTGCTGAAGCTTTAATTGTTTCTGCTGAAGCTTTAATGGTTTCTGCTGAAGCTTTACTTGATTCTGCTGATGACTTTGTTTACTACTGATGGTTTCTACTGATGGTTCTTTCTGACCATTCCTCCTGATTGGTTCCTACTGATGGGTACCTGCTGATACATACGGTTCTTGCTGACTTCTTTATGGTTCCTACTGGCTTGTTGTATACTTTTTCTTTTGGTCAGTTTTGGTTCCTACTAGTCATGTGAGATTACTACTAGTTAGGGAGGATGGTGTTATCAACCATTATCAGTTCGTTGAGGAGATTACTTGTTGAAGACATTTGATTATCATTTATTTGCTGTTGTAGTTAAATTTCACAGGTGCGTGTTCTTATTATATCTCAAAGTGAGTGGAACACTTTGGAGATAACTTGTTCGTGCGTTAATGATGTGACAAAGACTTGATGAATCTAGTGAAGGGGTACGATCCTTCTTATTGTGCTTAATGCGTACATTTGCTATCACTTAAAGGAGTTACGTTGTTGTGCTCAGTGTCTCATTTTATTGAGGATTTATCAAGAGGTTACGATCTACTTATACTTTTAGGGGGGTATGAGTTTGGAGTCACGTGGATAGTGCAAGATATAAGATGCAAGTTTGGGAGATTTCACTTCTTCATCAAATCAGTTATAGTTGATTTTCTTCATCAGTGATCACTCCTTGGAGCCTATTGGATTAAAGAGATGGCAAGTATAAGTTTAAGGGGAAGCTTATTGTTAATATACTTGATCATTCTCTTACACTTTGTGCTGATGTGATTATTTTGATTCTGCTGATGCTAGTTACTGCTGATGCTAGTTACTGCTGATACTTACTGCTGCTGCTCGTTACTGCTTATTAGGTTAGTAAAAAAAAAAAATATATATATATATATATATATATATATATATATATATATATATATATATATATATATATATATATATATATATATATATATATATATATATATATATATATATATATTATTTTGTTTTTGATATTTAATTCTAGGTTCGAAGACGCCCTTGGATCTTGGACGACAAGTTGGTACCTTCTATTCATTTGGTTTGGTGTTCACAGGTTGTTGAATACATAACATAATAATGTTGTGCGATGGCCGGGACCACACACATTATTATATTTTGATTTGGTTTGGTACCAATGGACGGTTATGGCGTGCGATGGCTGGGACCACACGAATAACTAAGGTGTATTTAATATGCTTGTTCGCACTACATCAGATAAGGATATTTGAAGCCGATTAAAGTTCGAGATATGCATCACTTGAGGGGAAGCGTTTAAGAGTTGCACAAGACCCTATTAGAAGATTACAAAAAGGGGAAGAATAGTTATGATGTGCAGCTTATTATTGGTGATGATATTGTTTCTTCATGCAGATTGTTTTGTAATATCAAATAGGGGAAGATTGTTGGGAATTACAGATTTGAAGATTACAAAACCTACAAGCAAAGAATGAAGAAAGAAGAAACAATGAGGACCTAATATGTAATAGTTAGCTTTCGTAGGAAGCTAGGGTTTGTAAACTCCCTCTATTATATAAAGAGGGTAGGCGTCTAGGTTACACATCATTCATTCATAGCTAGTCTCTCCAATGAGAGTCTAGAAACGCATAGAGCGTTAGTAGTAGTTTAGTAGTTGTATTAGTTTATTTTTATTTTCAATAAAGAAAACCTTATTAGTAGTATTGATTATGTTTTTATATTCCAATGTGCTTAATCAATATTACTATATCCTAGATGGGCTTAAACGATCTTTCACATAAGAAAAAAAAAAGAAGAAGAAAATAAAATAAATAAAATAAAAAATAAAAAATAAGAGAAAAGAAAATAAAAATAAAAACAACTAACCATGTTTCTTCAAACAGGGGCCTCAAATGTTGTAGCATGAATCTGATATAGGAAGACATCCCATTAGAAGGTTCAAATAAATAGAAATGTCTGGTTTAAGTGGAAATGGTCTAATTTATGCATCAGCTGCTATCTTATAGGGTGTTTAGGTACTTATGCCTTTTGCAAAAAGCCAATTTAAAAAGCTTTAGCTCTATTCCAGCCTTCAGTAGGCTTAGCCAAACACCCCTATATAAGGGGAAACCGAAAAATTATACTCATTACTTACATATTTCAAATGATACAATTAAAAAAAACAAAACATAAAACTAATTAAAATTACATCTGAGGTGCAATCGCTTCTCAAAATCATCATCGTGTAACCTAACCAATCTGTTCCAAATTTAAGAAAAGATATCCTTCTTTTCCTTTCTCATTGGACTATTGATACCAACAGCTAATGGTTGTTGATTGTTGCAGGTAGAGTGCACTCCACTGGTACCATATCAAACTGTACCATACATACATTACCCTTTGGTGATACTTTCTAGTAGCTAACGATTCCACTGGGTGTTGCCACGCCCACTCAAACTGTGCAAACCACCAATTAACTTAGATTAATGACCCCAACAAATGAACAATCTGGTGTAGCGGTATACCTGGAATCATTCTGAGCTCATGCATTCTTTCCCTTTCTCAACAAATTCTTTCGCAACCTATTAAAAATAAAACATATGCATCAACCACCAAGTAACCAAATATAGACACAAAACAATACAAAACCTGAAATTTGTATTCAAAGTAATTGCTTTGTAAACTTATTCAGTCCATTCTAATCTCAAACTGCTACAAACACATAACTAATTGAAGATGAAATTTGGTTACCGCTTTCTAAACAGATAAGGGGTTGTTTGGATAGCTAATTTAAATTATCAGCAATCCCAAACAACTTATTCCTTTAACTAAACAATCATAGATCATTTATACATATGAATTTATTACCATTGTC
>JARVZY010006893.1:0-25070 GCA_030686995.1 Artemisia argyi | reverse complement strand
CAAAGCTCAAGCTCAAGTATTAGGTTTATCATTACTATAAATAGTGAGATATATATAAACACAAGTATGAATTAATGAACATTACACTTAACAGATATTACCTACAGTTTATAGTAATTAACCAACGGGTCTAGCGAGTTAATTTTTTTTTTGAACACCTCTTTACTTTTCTTTCATTTTTAACTCTAATAAGAACAGATTTGGCAGAAACCCTATGGGTCAACCCGACTCGAGACCCATTCAACCCGGACCGTTTAAATCTAAACCCATCTAAACACGCGACTCAACCGACCCGAAAGCTAAGATTAGCTAGAAGTCTTTTGTTATTCACCATTGAAATCATAACTATTGCCTAGGTATGCTTTTTGGCATTGCCAATAGTTGAATGAGATGTGTTACAACTAGATTCGACAGATACACGTTTTTCTTGGTAGGTTCTGCTTTTTCAATAACTAAATTTAATTCATGAAATCAGTAACCTTTTTTATTGTAGCTAAGTAATAGTATGAAACAGTTTCTAACTCACTAAAACAATAATAATGTATGTAAATAGATGATTGCTTCACTTTCGTTTCATGGGTTATTTTCATCTTTCAACTGGCAACACTATTTTCGATGGATATGACAGATCAATTGGTGGTGCAATAGCAATACTGCAATAGCCATTTCACTTTTTTGGCATAATTCATGACTACTTTTTCCAATAAGATGTTTGTGTGTTGATTTATATCCATTTATTTACCTGTTCTGTGATTTGTAACATGTCATTTCTTTGATTGTTCATGCTTGTAGTCTTTGACAGTATTCATGGAAGTCTCATTATCGATGATTTCATCATAGGCCGGCCACCTCATGATCTCATTTTGCCATAGGCCTTTTATCGTTTGGTTAATATGACATTTTCAAGATAATTGGGTTGCGGCATTCAGATTTTGCGTTCCAAAGGTTTCAATCATGTATTTGGTCATGCATGACAAATTTTCATGGTTATAACAGGATTTTGTCATAACTTATAGTGGTGCCGATTAGGTTGATGCGATTCAAGCTAGTCTGGATTTAATTTTGTTTGGTTTTTTTAGCTCGATTGCAGTTCTTAATGTTTGACTATGTTAATTGAATTGTCTTTTGTCTTAATCAAGAATTCCAATCGTAATCTTAGTTGTTAACCAATCCATTTTGATGGTTGACATTGTTTTGATAGGTTATATCTATAACTGTCTTGTTAACAATTAAAGACAAAGTAAATTTATGTTTCTAGATACCATCCAGAATATAAAAATTGTTTAGGTATTAATAATAGTAATAATAATGAACATTATTACTGTATATGAAAGTATCAAACCATGTACTAGTGTACTACCACAAATTTATAATCGAGTTAATTGCAAAAATCGTCCCTAAGGTTTGCTCAAATTGCAGATTTCGTCCTTAATAGTTTAAAATTGCAAAAATCGTCCCTAAATCAAACCTTTTGGCAAATTTTGGTCCCTAGCTTTAACTACCGTTAAGTACATTCCGTTAGAATTTGCACCGTTAGTCCTTTTTCACCGTTATCTCCTAACGAGATAGAGCACATTGCACCGTTAGTCCTCTGGGTTAACTGTATTTGCACCGTTAGTCCTTTTTTACGTTTACGCCCGTTTTTTTTCGTTTTCGTCCGTTTTTTTTACGTTTACTTCCGTTTTTTTTACGTTTTCACCCGGTTTTTTTTTACGTTTTTTTACGTTTTCGTCCGTTTTTTTACGTTTACTTCCGTTTTTTACGTTTTCACCCGATTTTTTTACGTTTTCGGCCGTTTTTTTACGTTTTCGTTCGTTTTTTACCTTTTCGTCCGTTTTTTTACGTTTACGCCCGTTTTTTACGTTTTCTTCTGTTTTTTTTTACGTATTCATCCGTTTTTTTACCTTTTCGTTCGTTTTTTACGTTTACGCCCGTTTTTTACGTTTTCTTCCGTTTTTTTTACGTTTTTGTCCGTTTTTTTACGTTTTCACCTGGTTTTTTACGTTATTTACGTTTTCGTCCATTTTTTTACGTTTTCGTCTGTTTTTTTTACCTTTTCGTCCGTTTTTTTTTACGTTTACGCCCGCTTTTTTACGTTTTCTTCCATTTTTTTTACGTTTTCTTCCGTTTTTGACGTTTTAAAAATGGGCGAAAACGTATTAAAAATGGGCGAAAACGTATTAAAAACAGGGCAAAACGTAAAAAAAAACATGCGAAAAGGTTAAAAACGGAAGAAAACGTAAAAAAACGGGCGTAAACGTAAAAAAACAGAAGAAAAGGTAAAAATACGGGGGTAAACGTAAAAAAAACATATAAAAAGGAAGAGAACGTAAAAACCGGGTAAAATATAAAAAAACGGGCGTAAACGTAAAAAAACAAACGAAAACGCAAAAAAAAAAGGTGTGAACGTAAAAAAACGGACGAAAAGGTAAAAAAACGGACGAAAAGGTAAAAAAAAACGGACGAAAACGTAAAAAAAATGTGAAAATACGTAAAAAACCGGAAGAAAACGAACGAAAACGTAAAAAAAACGGAAGAAAACGGAAGAAAACGTAAAAAAAACGGAAGAAAACGTAAAAAAAACGGGCGTAAACGTAAAAAAACGGACGAAAAGGTAAAAAATGGACGAAAACGTAAAAAAAGGGACAAAAACGTAAAAAAAACGTAAAAAACCGGGTGAAAACGTAAAAAAAAAACGGATGTAAACGTAAAAAAAAACGGACGAAAACGTAAAAAAAACGGACGAAAACGTAAAAACCCGGGTGAAAACGTAAAAAAAACGGAAGTAAACGTAAAAAAAACGGATGAAAACGAAAAATACGGAAGAAAACGTAAAAAAGGACTAACGGTGCAAATACAGTTAACCCAGAGGACTAACGGTGCAATGTGCTCTATCTCGTTAGGAGATAACGGTGAAAAAGGACTAACGGTGCAAATTCTAACGGAATGTACTTAACGGTAGTTAAAGCTAGGGACCAAAATTTGCCAAAAGGTTTGATTTAGGGACGATTTTTGCAATTTTAAACTATTAAGGACGAAATCTGCAATTTGAGCAAACCTTAGGGACGATTTTTGCAATTAACTCTTTATAATCATATAAGAATTGAAGTATTTTACTAACATGTTTGTTTTGTCATGAATAATAATTGAAGTTTTTTAATAATTCAAAGTTGTCAAATATAGGTGCTACGGAACAGTTGAATCTGACCACCTATGATGTATTCATCGTTACTTAAATAAATAAAAAAATGGTTTTTTTTTTTTTTTTTTGAACAATAGAAAAATGATTGAATTTAATAGAACATGAAGTTGATTACCCATGGCCAACCCAAGCAAAGAGTTGACTTTATATATAATTTCATAATAGTACATTCATTCATAATAACACAATATATAATACTTCACAAACCAACTCATTTCTTACACCATTTTCTTCATCATTTCTGATTCCAATTCTTGAAAGAGTGGTAGCAGGTTTCATTTGAATCATTTTTCAGCTTTTTGCTTATTATATTTCCATCTTTTTGCACCGTTTTCGCTATATATACCACCTTAGTTTTCGACCTGGATCACCTGCTTTTTATGCTTCTTCCTTAACCATACTTTTATAAAAACCAACTTAGCATGTAAACTTTGTTATTTGCAATATTTCAGTTTGATCAAATCCATTTTCCAAAAACCAAAAAAAGTTTTCAAGATTGCATTATATTTGTATCTTTTTTAAGCTAGCTCACTTGGTTAGTCTGGCTATTCTCAAAATTTATAAACCTTAATCCAACTTTTATAAAAACCTACCCAGTATGTAAAGTTAAACCATCCATTGATATTCCAGTTTCTCAAAAAAAAACCAAAAAAAAGTTTGTTTTTGTTTTTTCATTTTGAAAAAAGAAAAAAGAGTTTATTATCTTGTTTCGATCTGGATCAAGTTAAGGTGATTGTGTAGAAAAAACTTTATAAAAATCTGAAAATTATGTAAAGTTTTTGCTACTGATCATTTCTTGGTCCTGATATTTTTATAAAAAAAAAAACCCAAAAAAAATTATTTAAAAAAACAAAAAAGGAAAAGAAAAAAAAAAGTATTACTATTAATGGAAAGTGGTGGTGATGGACAAACGCCACCGGTATCAGCTCCGGCGACGCCAGGAACGCCGGCACCGTTGTTTACGGGATTGAGAGTGGACTCATTGTCTTATGAACGGAAGTCAATGCCGAGGTGCGCGTGTTTGCCGGTTCACGCGCCGTCGTGGGGCGCGTCGCATTCTTGTTTTACTGATTTCCCTTCACCGGATATCTCCCTCACTCGAAAGGTACTCCTCCAGTTCTTTATGCATTTTTTTAATCAGAGTAAATTTCAAAAACCGTCCTCGTGGTTTGGCCAAATTGCAGGTTCGGTTCTCGTCCTTTCAAAAATGAATTCGCCGTTTTTGTGAGAAACTTACAAGTGCACTCTTGATCCTGGTCAAATTAAATGACTAAATTACCCTCATACGGACCAAAGTAAAAAAGGGAGACGAAAAGGGTAGTTTAGTAATTTAATTTTAGCCATTGACGAAATGAGTACTTCTAAGTTCCTCACACGGACGACGAGCGCACTTTTAAAAAGATAGGGACTGAATCCAAAATTGGACCAAAACCACAAGAACCATTTTTGCAATTTACTTTTAATTATGTGTTGACTTTAAGTACTGTAATAACTCAATGTTTCATAACTATTTATGGCTTACTTTTACATACTATCTGTTGACTACTTTGTTTCATATTAAATGTTGATAGGAGATTTTGGTGGTTTACATTATATTTCAATTAACAAAAATAGAATTTAATCGGTAAACATATGATATTTGATTGGTAGAAAATGTAGATAGTAAAATTTCTTTAAAATTTCGTAAAATAAATGTTTACATTATCTTTTGTTCATTTTGTTTTAGCGAGCTTCTAAAATATATATTTACTTCGTCTCAAAAAGATAAGTTTACTTTTATATTTGACTATGTTTCACAAAAGTGACGATGATTAGACGCTGTTAGCGTGTCATGTTGATCTTTGAAAACTATTTTAATTGGTTGAAACATGAAAGTTGACATTTATTTTAAGACAAACTCAAATAGAATAGAAAAGCGGAGTAATTGGTAGACTATTTTCACACAACATGAGTTACTATTGACTCAAGTTTTTTGGTTTTAGTGAACGTTTTTATTTTGTGCATTTGAGCCAAATAGTTCGTTTGGATCATTTTGCCCTGCAATGTTGTTTATTTGATCTGAATTCAATATTTTTAATCAATAACATTATCATCTTCAAAACAAATGTCAAAACACCGCATTGTAGAAGTAAATCGGTTACCATATCACTTTCAAATTATTGGTTTTTTGTCCGATAACAAACATGCTAAGGTAGCAACATTGCCTCATTGTCAAAGAGAAACTATTTGACAAAGACTTATGTTTTTTTCTATTTGATCATGATATGTAACCGAATCATGTTAACACCATCAAAGATATGACATACCATCCAACGATCTAAATTGAATTGATGTTGATATATGAGTTGATCATCTTCTCTCCCTCCTAAAGTTAGCATGTAAAAAGTTTATTTGATCTCAGACCAAAACCAAACACCAATGTAGTTGATTTAGTTCATTGTGTTATCTTCCTAACCATTCATATATGGGTCAAATGAGCAAACTTTTATCCACTGTATGCAGTTGGGAGCAGAATTTGTGGGAACGTTTATACTGATATTCGCAGCAACAGCGGGACCAATAGTGAACCAAAAGTACGCAAACTCGGAGACACTGATTGGAAATGCAGCATGTGCAGGGCTTGCAGTGATGATAATTATATTGTCGACAGGTCATATCTCAGGAGCCCATTTGAACCCGTCTCTCACTATTGCATTTGCAGCACTACGTCATTTTCCATGGGCACAAGTCCCCGCATACATCTTAGCACAAGTATCGGCCTCCATATGTGCTTCATTTGCGCTCAAAGGCGTCTTCCACCCCTTTATGTCTGGTGGTGTCACTGTCCCTACTGTTAGCAATGGCCAGGCGTTTGCCCTTGAATTCCTCATTACCTTTAATCTCCTCTTCGTTGTCACAGCCGTTGCTACAGATACTCGTGCAGTAAGTATAACCTATGACTCATTTTCCTTCTTTTTATTTCTTTTAAATCTTTAGAAACCCAATCTCAATGGTGGACGTTGTCTATATTCAGGTGGGAGAATTGGCGGGTATTGCAGTTGGAGCTACTGTTATGCTCAACATTCTTGTTGCTGGCCCATCAAGTGGTGGTTCAATGAATCCAGTGCGTACATTAGGTCCAGCAGTTGCAGCAGGGAACTACAAGGTGATATGGATCTACCTGTTGGCACCAACACTTGGTGCTCTTGCTGGAGCTGGAGTCTATACGTTGGTCAAACTTAATGCAGTTGAAGGAGAACGTGCTGTCCGAAGCTTCCGTCGTTAAATGCAGCCGATGGTTCTATTGGCATACAGGATATGTACAAGTTACGTATCACTGACATCTATCTTCGTTTCCTAAGTTGTGTGATAAAAATAAAGCGGGATGTGGTCTCATGTCCCTTGTGAATTGGTGTGCTTGCCTGCAGGTGAATATGCGTGTGGTCTAATATATCGTTTATCTTTTATAGTTTGCTTCTCATGTTTATTATTGTAATATAATAAACACATACATGTGTAATATGTATTGCTTGTTTCATGTATAATATATGTAATCTTTGTTTGTGCAACTCTTTAAGGGCCCGTTTGGTTTGAACGCAGGATTTGCTGTGGCGATAGGATTAGTAGATGGGGTGGGGGTTAGGGTTTGAATTGATCACTTCAGATACTTTGTTTGGCTTCTTATGGATTTGAAAGTATCAAAAAACACAACATATAATGGTTGATTATAAGATTTCAAAACTAAAATATCAAAATCCCAAATGCATCCCATTGCGATATCCAACATCCACCAGATAATAACAACCTTTAAACTTGAACAATACAGAAACTATATTAGTCTTGGTGCACGCTAAAAACATGGAAAAAGATAAGGATGCTGTGACAATTATACATTTATACCTCTAGGAATTTTTAGGCCATCGTCCCTATTTATGGCATCCCTTAACGCATGACCATCATGCGCCGAGCCCACCCAACCGGGTAAAACATATATGAATTGCATGTTTGGACAACAAACACCTAACACATTTGTTGCTATGTTTGATTTTCTTGTCCGATACCTTGGTTTCAGATCGGATGGAGGTGTGACTCTAATTGAAGTCCCGTCTAAAGCACCTAAAAAGTTAACCTTAAAAGATCCCCAGCGATTGCTTTCACGATCTTTTGTAATAGGTTGTGACTTTTGAAGCAATTCCTCGTGGAATTTTAAGATGGCAAAAAGATATCGATTAAATTGTCAACTTATAGTTTCTCCCAAGGTTGTCAAACTCGCGAGTTTACACGTAAGATCGTACGATCTTACGTGCACACTAGTTAAAATCGTGTAGGATCGTGGTAGGATCGCATCTGAGGTAGGATCGTAAGTAAGATCGTAGGATCGACACGCGATCCGAGTTCATCATTTTTTTTTTTCTTTTTTTTTTTTTTTTTTTTTAATCTCTTAAGTCCATCCTACTTGCTTAGGCCAAAAAGACAAACGTGTATTTTACTAATGTCTAATGAGTAAACCGCTATTGTTTCATTTTCTAAATAGATTATAGTCTAAAAGTGTTTAATAGTTTAATTTACTTTACTTCACTGCGATTAAATTAATTAAATGGTATGTTTTGGAATGCCACTTATGAAATGTTTGTTTTCTTGAAATGTTGATGGCTCGTATGTTTTGAGACATTTAGGACCTATGTTATGTAATATTATCCACTAAATCGTTAATGTAACGATTGAAACTTGACTTTTTTGTGTTCTACTATTACTTTTGTGTTTGAAATTTGAACTTTATCATTTTGAAGAAGATATTATATGAATTTATCTTTGACGTTGAGTAGAAATGTAAAACAGTTTGACTCGTATATCATTTATTTACAAAATATGACAAATTGGTAGGATCGTAGGATCGCGATTCGATCCTACGATCTCAATCTTGCAAAGACAAAAACGATCCTGCGCGGGATCGCGATCTTGACAGCCTTGGTTTCTCCACTTCTTTAAAAAGGTAAGCTAGTAGTTCTATTAGTTTTGTGATGAGCCAATACATATAAGAAAAGAACGACTATTTCTTCTAATATTATGTTTTTTGTACCTTTTAAACCTCCAATGTCTCCTTACCATCTCGCACAATGTTACAAATGTACTTCTGTCCATCCGAAGTTGACTGACAAAACCATAAACCCTAAACAATAAACAAATGATGTCTGATTCTTTTGTTAGCCTATTTAACCAAATCATTCTCTCGGGCCTTTTTTGTTCCTTACTTTTTATGAGAGGCCTTGTTTTACTTATATGCATCAATGATAAACGAAACCAAGTCATGAATACTACATTAAAGACACTAACAAGTGAATTCATAATCCCGGCCATATGAATGACATTGCGTTGCCGGCTAGATTATGTGTCCACTGATTTATTTCATATCCATGATTGTTAATAAGATAGATATCAAAACACAATGCTATAACACAAGTTTTCATCAAATAGGCTATTAAACAGTATACGTAAGAAAATTAAAGTTTAAGTGAGAACATCAAAATATTAACAATCAAATATCTCCTTAAACAAATATTAACAATTAAAGTTTATGAAAGTTGGATGCCTTCTTTTGTAATGTTTGGTTGCTGTGGTTATATATTGATACCTTTCTAAAATAATATCTCCAAACAAATCATTGCATACAATATTAAAAGCAAAAACAAAGATTTCATCAAGAGTTAAAACCTAGTTTTAATTAATCCCCTAATTTATCTATACTATTTATAAAACAAAAATGGTCAAAGTGAAAAGTTAAGAAAGTGAAATGTTGAAAAAATTAAAAAGAAAATGTTAAAACAATTAATTATGAGCAGTTTCAATTATTAATACACATACGTTTTAAAAGAAAACTATTACTACTGTAATACACATCGAAAACCGAGTTGACCCGGGACGCTTCAAACCCGGCAGTTTGACCCGTTTTTTCGACCCAACTCGTTGGGTTGACCCGATTTAAATTGACCTGTTTTTTACTGGAACGGTTGAACCACCCAGGTCGAACCGGGTTTCAAAACATTATGTTTAATCCCCAAGTCCTCAAACTTTTACTACCTCCGTCCCATAATTATTGTTCACTGTTAACTTTTGAAGTCTTTATTTTGCAACTTTGACCATAAATATTTTTATTTGTGTTATATAATACTTGATGGAAATTATACCAATGAAAATACATTTAAAACTCAATCCGTTTATATATTTTGCATGAAGTAATATATATCACAAAGAAAAATATTTGCGGTCAAAGTTGAAAACTAAAGACTAAAAAAGTCAAATGTGGACAATAATTATGGGACGGAGTGAGTATTATTTTTCGTTTATAACCCATAAACTTAACCTAGTTTAATTTGACCCGTTTATTTGACCCAACCCGTCGGGTTGATCCGGTTTAAATTGACCCGTTTTTCGACCAGAGCGGTTCAACCGGTTGAACTACCCGGGTCGAAGCGGGTTTTAAAACACTATGTTTAATCCCCAAATCCTAAAACTTTTATTATTTTTCGTTTATAACCCATACACTTTTTTTTATCAATATAACAATCTACCGCTATAAAATCCTGTTGATATGCACGGATACTTGTCAAGTTTTGATATATGTGAAAAAAATATTTATTTGACAAAAAAAAATAGGGATTTAATTGATTAGCAGTTAATTGATAAAATTACAATGGTGGAATCATCAAGAGTATTGGTGTGATTTTGATCAAAGAAAAGAAAAAGATAGGAAATGATTATGTATGAAAGAGAAAGAAAAGTAGTCGTTGTCAAAAAATATGCGGGATTAAGTTGTAAACCAAGGTATCGTGGCAGAGTTTGTGCAAAGTAAAATATCGGGTTGTGCGACTTGTGCCCTTCTCACTTTTTACATTCTTCACCCCTGACAACTCCTGTTTACATTGCGACATAATTTTTATCACTTATTTCATATTTTCTGTCAGATTAATATTTTTAACTTATTAAATTTTATATTTTTCCCATACTTTTAATTTTATAATTTTTAATATAAACAAAATTATAAAAAAAAAAATGAAAAAACATAAGAAGTATTGTCGGTGTTTTAAGAGATACCAATAACCCATCCCATATCTAGTCTCAATCATGTATTTAAAACTGATGACTCATCTCTTCAAAATGGCTTTTATCAAGTCCATATCCTATCGGCTATCACATGCCCAAAATCAACAAAACAACCGGGCCTAAGTTTTTCATGGACCACTTGGATTTGATGCATTCAGGTCCCTTTTTGTTCTACATGGTTTATAAGGCGGTGTTAGAGGCGTTCACAAATCGGGTAATACCCATAGGAACCGAAAACTGAAATCGAACTGAATACAACCGAGCCGAATTTGTAACCGAACGGAATTTACCAAAACCAAACTGAATCGAACCAAAATATTCGGTTTTCAGTTTTGATATGATTTGACAAAATGAAAACCGAAAACCGAAAACTGAATTCATATATCTATATTACATATAAAATGAAAATGGTCAAATGTAAAATATTAAAAGTAGAAAATGGTCACAGGTGAGATAAGTATGTGAAATGTTGAATGAGTTTGAAACTGCAGGAAATGTGATAAATTTGGTAATACATTCACGACAATGAAAGGCTTATATATGACTTATATATAGCATGTACTTTGTTTTCCATTATTTCCGAATGAAAACTCATATATAAGCAATAAATTATATATAAAGTCAATTTGTAAATCATAAAATCATAGGTTAAGAAAAATAAAAAATTTACTTTCTTTCATATAGTTTCTTATGTATCTTTTATATAATACAACAAAACCCCTATTGGGAATTTTCCATTTCAAAAAAATGCATTCATACCTTATTTAGTAATAATTTTATTTAAAAAAAAAAGATTATTTTTTATTAGGTAACATTTTATATTTATCTATAACACAAGTAGAAGATAAATACAAAAAATATAGATGATAAATAAAAAAAATATAGATAAGATACAATTAATAATATGATTAAAATTTTTAAATAATTATCTTTAATAATAAAAAACTATAATTAAACATAATAAATCAAACAAAACAAAGATTAAATTATTTGTTTTTTAATAAATAAAAAAATATAATTCAAAAAATTTAAAAAAAAACCCGCGCGTGTGCGGGTATTATAACTAGTATGTATGATAAAAAAAAAACATTTATAAATTTAATTTATTGAAATGAAAAATATTACGTAATAAATAAAAAAATACTACTAGTTTCCTTAGATAATAGTTGATCACTTTACTTTTGCTTTACGAACATAACAAGGGGTTCCAAAAATAACTATAGGAGTACACATGCATAGGAATGGGATTTTCTAGCGGCAAACAGTTATAACTACACAAAACACTTAACCAAAATATCAATATAACTATCTGCCGCTATAAATCCCGTTACTAAAAATCTATATAATTAAATTAAAAAATATGTAAATTATCTACTTCGGGTTATACAGGCCAACCCGAAAATCGAACTGAATTCAAATTCGGTTTGGTTTAATCCAATTTGAATTCAGTTCGGCACGGTTTTTGGTTTTACCCAAAGAAAAATATTAACCAAACCGAATAAATCGAACAATCCGATAACCGAACCGATGAACACCAGAGATGGTGTTGCTTTTCTAGGCTACAGACCTATTTAGTTGGTAGAGATTCTTTTAAGTTTTCCCTACACATACTCATCATTATACTAATATGTGCTTTTTTTTAATCACTATCATAAGAAGCCATGCCAGGCGTCTAAATGTCCTACTAAGAGGTCTTAAGTCCAAACCTTACAAGGTAAACATCTTAAGAGTGACCGGGAGAAGAGTTCAAAAACAGTCGCAAGGATACCCCGGTTAAACCGTGCATATCTAAGTCAAAGACTTGTACTTTCTATGTAACCTAAATATGGAAAACCTAATACATTTACCCATGCTTTTTTTAGCATAGTAGGTGCTAAATGATTTTGAAACTCTATATTCTAATTATATCTTAAATTTTTCGGTTAGAAATGTACATGACTAATGTTTTACAACAAACACACCATGTGACTAACAAACAAAACTGAACCCCTACCATTTATCGTTACGGTATTCCATTCACCAGCTTGTGAAACCTTTGAGCCATGGCATGATGATTCTTGTCTTCATATACCTTAATAAGTGATTGTATTGTTCTAATTATCACCTCTTTCTTTTGGTTCCACGTGGAATTATTTTCAGTTTCAAATTGATTTACAAGAGATGAACATAATGTCTTGAGCCACTCCTCAAGAAACGATGATTTCTACAAGGAAATAACATACACATGAGCCTACCAACATTAAAATGCAAAGAGATTAATGTTGATCCAAGCATACCTTGACAAGGAAATCGTGTACAGGGTGATGATGAGTTACTGAAGCAAGCCCAAGGATGTGCAACATGGTTGATGTTAACTGCAGTACAGTGGAACTATGAGCTATGAGTTTAGCCCCAAAAAACTCAATCACAGATGGTATTGCCTTTAGAAGGAAATAAGATTATAAAAACTGAACCTGCTTCTCAAGTGCAACCCTATATTTGAAACTTGATGGAGCAAACATCTGGTCCGTACCAAGATTCTCTAGTGTGTGCTCGACCCCTTGAACAACATCTGAATAGGACTTCCCATAATCTGCAGAATTCACAATATAAGTAAGATGAAACAGAATGGTTCAAGTCCTATAGATAGCAGTAGCACACATGAGATACAAAGCGTGGTTAGGTATATATGATTAAATTTATAATTATATTTTTAGATTAAACTAAAAACAAAAGAAGAAAAGATGAAGGAATGACTCACCGAGTATAGTTGATGGGGCAGCCAATGCAGCTGCCGCTTGTATCCTGATCTTAAAATTAGATGAATCTCGGAGCAGTAGTAGCAGAATACTAAAAACTGAAGAAGCCCTGTGGAAATCAAAGTGAACGATTAGTCAGTTCTACTTAATTGCAAAACGAACAACAATCACATGTGACTTGTCATGCTCTTAAGAGAATTTAAATTCATAAACGGTAATAATACAATCATAGAAACTTATGCGATAACAAGTTTCAACTTCTTACCAATCTGTATCTTGCAGTTTTAATGTCTCGTTAAGAAATAAGCTGCTCAGCGCATGACAAACATTCCACCGCACCTGTTTGTATACCAACGCCCAAGCATTAGAGAAAAATAAAAAACACAGCTGGTGCTAAAAAGAAAAGGATAAAAGAATAAGCACTCATTTTGAAGTTTAAGTTTTAGGTTTCAGGAAATACCTTCACGTTTCCGGTTGTGACACAAGAAAGAAAAGCCTGCACCATTCTTTCCAGCCAAGATGAATTAATTGCTACTGAAATGTCATTGGGAATAATGTTTGTATTATTCTCTTGCATGTCTTTCCTTGAACAAGGTACGAATCTTGATAGATTGCCAAGGGCTCTCACGGCATTTGCTTTTATCTAAGCAGCGGTAACAGTAAGCAAAAAAAAAAAAAATACATAAATAAATAAATAAAAATAAAAAATAGAAGAACACAAGTAATGCAAAAACATGTATTTTGATGTTACTTACCTTATCTCCATCCCTTGTAAGCCTTAGAGAACAATCAATCAACAGAGAAACCAACCTTGAGCATTCCTCAAGATCTATCATGTCAGATATGGATGAAGTTAAGTATCATATAAAACAGAACAACGCATAGGGGTAGAATTGACTCACCTTCAGAAGACCTTGCTAAGGTATATCTATCAATAGAGTGGCGAACAGAATCACATAAGTTAGCTAAAGCCCAAGAGGCTGCAATCCGGACCTAAAGATAGCAAGGTATACTATATTTAGCTTAAAAACAAAAATACATCAAGTATGATTTAATGAAAGTGATGTTACACCTGGAATAAAATAATAATTACCGGGACTAAAGAATGACGACTATTGACTTCTGCAGCATTAATAAACTTGCGAAGGATCTCCACACTACATCATTCAGACATTATTATGTCTCATCAGTTGAAGACTTGAAGTGTATATGCACAGCTTGAATTATTCTTTAAGATTTAAAGTACCTTTTTAAAGCTCGAGGAAAACATGCAATCACACCAATGGCACGACAAGCAGCAGATCTTACTGATGGGACATCGTCATCAACAGCAGCATTGATCTACAGATTTTTCATAAGGTGAAATGGATATTAAATATATAATAATGAAGATAATAATATTGATGATTTTATCACGATTCTTACAGAATAAGCAATAATAAGATCCTGATTTTCTTCTGGTAGAGAAAAGAAAACACTGGATGTTATTCCTGCAAAACAAGTGATCGATGCAGCCCTTACCTACCAAATATAAAGAAAAATGTGATTAGCGCAAATAACCAAATAATCATTTATAAGATAAATGCAAAATGCCCACTTCTATAACCAACCATGGCTGATTTATGAAAGAGAGTTGATGACAATTGCTTTTCAAGGGCTTCACACCACTGCTGGCAGCCAGACACAGAAGCTGGATGGTCATCACTAGCTACTGATTGGCTCTCTAGTCCGTATGATGGAGCTGATGATATCGTTTTTACTTTAATGTAATCATGTGTAAAAGGACTGCTGAGTAATTTATCATCAGAAAGATCTTCTGTTCCCTTGAATCCGGAGATAGCACGCAGACATTCATCCAGTAGCTGTACTCGATAAAAACAAAATAAAATCAAGAACCCTTTTTTATGTATAGATTGTGCTAGTAACACGAATTTTATCCAACAAATTATGATAAAAATTGAAGACTGTTAAGCCTGGCCAACAATGCTTGAGCCTTACCTTGATTGCACTGGTTATAACTTTTTCCCCAATTGTCCCAACGGAGTGTCCAGAATTTACAGTTACCGCCCTTGAAGAGCCTCCACGAAGATCCAAAAATTCAGAAGTGACAGAAGAGACTTGTTTCCAGCATAGAGTCATTAAATTTGGGTAATTGTGGGCCACAGCTTTCAAGACCTGCGATCACTGAGTAATTTAATATATGCTTCGTTTCAAAAAAAAAAAAAAAAAAAGGTCGTCTTTCTGATAATGACTTGTTATATATTTTATAACCAGGTAACCCACAAACAATATTGAGAAAGACAACCTACAGAAACAGGTGCAATCTAATAAAAGGACGCTCAGGGACCATGGTGGAAGTTCTCTATAAGACTAGGGACCATTTATGTGATTCAATCAATTCCGATAACAAGAGAATGAGAACTCGAATTCAACGTCACCTGAAGAGCCTCAAGGCTAACTACTGGAGTGGTAGATGGTTGAGAATAATGAAACATGGTAGAAAGAACACCAGAATGAATTTTATCATTGTCAAGACCTGAAAAAGAAAACTTATAAACAGGCTTCATGAATAAGAATTAAAAAAGAGAGAACCATCGGGACAACAAAATATAACATTTATATTAGGACTCTCAGACATTATGCATCAGTTAGGAAACCTAACCTGTAGATAGTTCCATCACAAACATTTCATTCATTTTGAGTGAAGGCGGTGAGACAGATAAAGCATCCGTCAAGCAACTCAGAACACCAGCCTGCAACAATTTTGTTTACAATAATATATCATTGCAGCTGAACCTTTTGTTTAAATATAAATGGAATGTCATTCAGAAACAAATACGATTTTTTGCCAATTGCTATTCACCAAAACCGAAAGCAAAACAATCTGATAATGGGACACTAACCAGCAGCCCAGTTTGATCATTATGAATATGAAAGCCCTCAACAATCCTCTCATGAAGATTCAATATAACTGTAGGCAACAACTCATCAGGCATTCTTGAGTATCTGTTGATAAGGATATAAAATTATTACTCCATAGTCCATACAAAACAAGCAATAAGAGGGAAGTTACAAAAATACTGCAGCAACGTCGATGTAATAATGAGGAGAATGCTTACGGTGTACATGAGATCACAAGTGTGAGGATCTTGAACAAGGAAATCAGAAATCCGCTATTTTTTTCATGTTTGATAATATACAGGATGCCTAGAAGAGATAGAAAAAATAATAATAATCAAACTGTAGACCTATAGTAAAGGGGAACACATAAAATATGTTGAATGAAAACTTATAAACCATGCGAGCAAAAGCTTCAGATACCAGTGTGAAGCTGCATTAATATCTGACCAAGCGAACTGGAAAGAGATGTAAAAGATTCCAACTTAGTAGATCCCTTGAATTCCGCCACCTGGAGAAAAACAGATGCAGGCCCCTCCAACATGGTCGCCAAAGTCGATGCAGATGCAATGCGTGCCTGCAAATTACAAGTCAAGTAAAAAAGAAACTTCATAAAGACACCGCCATTAAACAGTAACAAGAATGGATATAAAAAATATTAGTACCTTTAGATGAGGATCAAAAAGTAAACATGTCATAAGGTTCACTTCATATCTCCTGTCATGTAGCATGCCTAATGAATTACACTTGAATGATACGTAAAAACAAATCACAGTACAAGAAACAACAGAGATAACATCGTCTTTTACCTAGCTTGCAGCACGTCACTAGAGGGCAAAAGTATTGTCCATTGTGCAGTAAACGACTTGGGATCAGAACGGCAAAGATCCTTTATCACAAAATTGAAAATGATATCATAATTCATTCAATACAATCATTATGGCACGTGGGGTTGATTGTTTAGTAACCAAAGAGCTAGCATACCTGTATGCAAACTATAGCAGCTACTCTAACCTTAGAGCTTCGGAAATTGCCACTACCCTTTGTTGATCCATCACTATCACTTAAATCGGAATCAGATGACATATAATCTAAGTCCGATTTACTGGATGAACCGGGATCTTTTAATTGGTTCTGCTTACGCACATGTGGAGGCCTATAGCGACCACTGCTAGATTCAGCTGGCTGAGAATTAAGGCTTGTGACCCGAACATCCTTCTTGTAGGCGCCCACCGGTAAGACATTCTGTGACTTATTATTGAGGCCATAACCCAAGAACATCCTCAGTGCAGCTACGAAACTAGCAACCTGTAATGAAAAAAGAACATGTAAACAAAATAGTTTGAACCTCAAATAAAGGAACCAAGATGTTTATAATCCATAAAATTACATGGTCTTGAAGGGGTCTTTTTGCATTTACTAGAACCAAATGCAGCGATTGCAGAAGCGATGTATAAAATCTGCAAAACGGATGCAAGAAATTCACTTACTGGCCAAAATCAGTATAAACATCGAGATAATAAATTACCTGGTAACAAAGGAAGGGGACTACCTGTCCATCACATTGTTTTCCAAGAGCGGACCCTTATTTGTCAATGCATCCATAATGCTTTTGAAAGCCTGATAAAATAAAATAAAATAAAATAAAATAAAATAAGATAATAGTTTAACTAAACACAGCATACAAATATAAGCTTGCAAAATATGCAACAGAAAGTGCGCACATCAACAGTTGATTGCCAATGGTCAGCCGGTAAGGAAGTTCCAACTCTTGAGAAAACTTCACTAATCATGGTAAACGCAGTCGTCTGAATTTCCCATAAACTAGTTTTCTGAAGAATCATCTTCTGAGATGAAGGGCAAGCATTATAAGAGAATGAGACCATCTTGATGAGAAAGTCTAGTAGTTGCACGTTGTCAGACAACATGATTGTTCTCTGGTTAACATCAACAAGAGACCTGTACGAAAGGTTGAAGCTTATAAACATGTAAAACTGAAAAAAGCGAGAAATAATTGAAAAAGAACAAACCTAACAGTCTCTAGGCATTGTTTTGTAGCCTCAATGGCTATAACATTTTCTGACAGATTTCTCTTCATTCCAGCTGCCCCAAGAAAAACTTCCACCATTCGTCCAAAGGTGCTAAGTAAAAGACCCCATGTTGAAGATGTCATTTTAAAAGACATAACATGGTTCAAGTTCTGAATCTGAATAAAGATAAAACAACCACAATCTTAACAAGCAAGTCATTTATAAAACTCAAGAAGTATTATGGTCAAAGAAGATATCATTCAATAATAGAGCAAACAAGTGGACTTCTAAGGGTGCGTTTAGTTGGAGAAAAAATTCTCTTGTTTTCTATCTCTAATTTTGTAAAAATTTAGAAGGGAAATTTATCTCCACAAAACACTTGAAAATATAGAAAACGCGTTTAGTTGATGTTTGTATTTTCCATTTTGAAGAAGGGAAGGGAGGGTTGTGGGTTACAAAGGAAAACAAGAAAAACAACTAAAATTTGTTTTGCAATTTTCCTTTTTAAGTTAGGAAATAAGGGATTTTATGTTTTGCAAAACATTTTGTTGGAAAACACTTATTTGAACGTGATCTCTGTTTTCTTTGGTTTTCCCCAACTAAACGCACCCTAAGTGTCGGAGGAGTAAAAGAAAAATCCTCGTTGGTACCAAAATGGTAAATTTAAATAAGGTATTGAGAAAGCGAAATAACGGATAAAGGGAAGATCTGATGGATAAGACTTTGCAGCCCGTTTACATATGTGTTAACTTTCTTATGGTCTTTCCGACTTTCCGGGATCTAATCAAGAAATGACTTTTTGGGTAAGAAACAAGTTAGCTCTAACTACTGAAAATGTGCAGGCAGCATATAAGGTATGTTTGGATAAAGCCCAATGACGGATGAATCCCCTTGGCCCTCGCCCTTTGTTCTTACACTCTTATGCCGTACACACTATACAATTACATGGAACATACTTCCCGCAGAGTGCATTCTAGTATTCATTTATGACTAAAACAATTGGATAAAACGATACTTACAAAGCTCGATAAGCGCACCAACGAATCAACCACATCCTCGCCCCCTTTCGAACTCGATATAGTCCTCGCCAATTCCACCAGAAACATCACATCAGACATCACCTAATTAAAAAAACACCTCTCATTAAGTAACACATATTTATAACACAAAACAAAAACTAAATGGTACAATTAGTACCTCGTGAACAGGGAGATTAGGGGTGGCGGCAATGAGGGAGTGAGATTGAGTGAAAACGAGACGATTGAGGAGATCGATTAGAGTAGTGACGCTTGGTGAGTTCTGCACTTCGTCTCTTAGGGTTAAGAATGATGTCCGCCATGACCTAATTGATGACGTCACTGTCTCCATTCAAACCCAAACCAAACCACCCAGGGTTTTCAAATTGGGATCACTTGTAGCTCTCACAGCTTTATGTTTTAGAGTAAATTACACGGTTGGCACTTGTAAAAGTGTTGTATTTTCGTACGACATCCAAAAACACGAAATCTTGTGTTGTTAGTCCATTGTTTTGAAAATATTACGTTGTTAGTTTTGCTCGTTATCTCGGTCCACAAGTGCAAATCACATGGGGCTTTTTTGTCTAAACATTTTTTTGTAGTTTCCCATGTACTCTCTGACTACTTGTCATATCAATGTTTCCGCCCATATGTTACCCCCTTTTCAACACATTTTGACTTAATTCTTTCAAAAAAATCATATCAAAACTTCTCTCAAAAGCATACAGATAAACCCCAATCTTTTTTCCCAAATTTTGGTTCGTAATTTCTAATGTTTGTTCCCAAAATGGGTACTATAAAATGGAAGATACAGGGTTCAGACTTTCAAATCAGTGATGAAGATTTGTATGCGTTTACAAAGGAGGATTATAGTAAGTGTTGTCTGTTGGTTTAGTTGGTTTTTATTTGTTCTATTTGGTGTAATTTGCTTGATATTTAAAAGATTATGTTATAATTATTGTTTGACTTTTTGCATAAATTCATCCTACTGTGTTTACAATGAGAATGCACCATGGTGGTGAGTTCATGTTTTTTCCAAAGGGTTTATCATGGGGGTAAGAAAAGTATTGTTGATATGGCCAATATTGAAACCTTCTCGATTCACGAGTTAGATGATATGGTAACAAATAGAAAAATAATGTTTTATAACTTTCTTCAACTTGGTATGAATGTTGATGTAGGGTTGCATTCTTTATGTAGTGATGATGATGTACATTTTTTAAGTCAGTTTATAAGTGAGCATAAGGTCATTGAAGTGTACATAGAACATCTTGTGTCCAAAGTAGGAACTTATTCCAAGCCAAAGCAGACATTGGGTGTTGTTATTGATGAAATAGATGAGGACAATGATGTTTGTGCTACTAACCCTAGTCGTATTGGAAGTAGTAGTTCTAGAAGAAATCGTCCTAGTAGGCTCCTATTGGAATACGTTATACCTCAGCAGCCAAAAGTAAGTGATGATATTAGTAGGTTTACTGATTTACCTAGTCAAAAGGCAAGGTTAATTGAATTACCTACTCAAGAGTCTAGGTTTACTCACTTACCTACTGAAGAGTCTTATTTTCCAGCTTTAGATGCAAAACTAACTGAAATCAATAGGGTATTTGGTAGTATTAACTTAAGTCAGTTTACTAATAATGTTAGTCAAGAACATGAAGTTGAAGATTCTTTGAGGGTAGAGGATTATGAGCTGAATGATATGGTTGTTGATGATAACGTGAGGGTACATGAAAATGAACAACGCGTTGATAATGTGGATCATATGGTAGTTGATGATCATGCTAGTTTAGGAGAAACTAATGATCAAGTGAATGCTAATAATGTAGGTGTTGATTCTGCGGGTTTAGATGGAACTAATGACCAAATGAATGATAATGTAGGTGTTGATTTTGCGGGTTTAGATGGAACTAATGATCAAATGAATGGTAATGCAGGTGTTGATGTTGTGGATTTAGAGGATAGTTATGATGATGTGTTTTCAAGTAATATGGTTGATGAGAGTTATGTTTATGAGGGAGATAGTGAGGAGGATGGTAGTAAAAGTGAGGACAAAAATGATGCCTTTGTTGATGAGAATAACTGTGACAACTGGCAAATTAGGGAGCCATTTTGAAAACCCGCATTACGTTAAAGTTCGTTTATAATTAAATGTTTGAAAATTTTATTTGTAGCGAACTTATAAAATTTAAATTGTGGTTGACAATATTTAAATTTTTATGGAAATCGAATTTGGATTATCGATGTGATATGAATTTACATTGAAATTTATCGATCTAAATATTCATGGCACTACGTTGACTCCGGCACTAGGATAACCTAACAAATTTAAATGTTTTGAACGTATGGTTTGGTTTATATATTTATTGAACGTATTATGGAATTTTAAATTATTGGGAACGAGCTCGGTTTGAGTATGTCGAGATATTTTTGAAAAGTTTTCGGGTTTGGCCTTGCGTTTTATAACTAGCCACCTTACACCATACTAATAATATTATTATTATTGTTAAAAGAAAGAAAGAAATAAAAATAAAAAGAAAAAGAGTGACTACATTACATATTGGCCTTGTGGTCTTTTCCTAGGAACACACAAACATACAAAGTTACAAACACCCATCCCCTAGTCTCTCTCTCTCTCTCTCCCAACACATATATCATCATCTTCATAAAACCTAGCCGCCGCTTACATTCCGGCCACACCGCAGCTCCACCGCCGGTCACCACACTACACCACCACCACCAATCAACTCCCCATCATCCCCTCTTCTTGATCCACTACCACACGCGCCCAAATACTCCCTTTTTAGTCTCGTTATCACCACAAATTCGCCACCATCTTTCTTATTTTTGAAGTTTCTCTCGTCATTGTCTTGTGAAACAAAGGTAAGGTCGAGTCACACGTGATTTGTGACTCGTGTTGCATGAAAAATGTGACCAGGAGGTCACGATGTTGTATTTTGGGTTGGGTTTTCGATTAAGAACATGAAATATAAGTGGGTTAACATATAAAACGTGGTTAAAAACTAGTTTGGTGTCCGGGTTTTCATGTTCTTGTGGGTGTTGAGACTCGGCTTATGAGTTTTGTGAGCTTAGGTGATCTTCTTGATTTTCTTTTGTACTCGTGGTAATATTTTTGAGAGCGTTTGGATATTTATTTTGGTAACTTGATTGATTTTGATCTTGGATATTGAGAAATGGTTCATTGTTGTGGTTGATTCTTGGGCTCGGTGAGAGCTAACCGAGACCCACTAGGGGTCTCGTGGTCCGTTTGTGACTGGATAGAGGTGAGCCGTGACCCGTAGGAGTTCGGCAACACCCTCTTGAATGAGTATACTTAAGGTATTTCTGTTGTTGTTGTTATTTCTGTTGTTGTTACTTTTGTTGCTGGCCGAGAGGAGAAGAGGCCGAGACCCTCATGGTCTCGGCAATGGACTTATATTATTGTTGATGTTGTGTTGACGATGGAATAAAATGGGAACCGATTGCGAGACGGTTAAACTAGAATGACGGAGATAGGATTAGTCGGGTGCCGTAGTCTTACCTTATTGTTGTAGTTTGTGATATGGGACTTGTTGACGGAGATGGATTATTTTTGATTGAGGCTTGATTATATTTCTTTGGACTCATGGTTGTGCGAGTCGGGGTCACGTTGACTTTCTAGTCAACGATTGACTTCGGCGAAACGCCTTAACATTTGGATTTGGACAATGAGCCGAGAGTGATGACTCGGACATGTGACTCGTATTTTATAACTCGAACTAATTAATAATTACACAATTAATAAAACTCGTAATAACTTATATACGATATAAACATTTACATAAATATATAAATGTGAAAACGTATATATATTTATATAAATGCGTATATAATAAATAGGAGATCACGAGTAATAAAAATAATGACGTTAACGATATATATTAGACTATGAAAATAATATAATATCATCGGAAACATTATTATGGTAAAATGGCAATAAATGGAGATATAAAATTAATACGAATTGTTTTACGAAATAAAGCAAGCTTTTGAAAATAAAATAAAACCTTGCGAGTTATAAAATATTCGAGGGCACTTAAATCCAAGTGGTCATTTTATTAATTGTTGACTTTTTGGTGCTTGTCACGGATGTGTGACGTTAATAAACTCGTTTCATATAACTACATAACTTATTTAATCGACGGATTAAATGGGACCTATTTAGTTATATGAAAAGGGTTTATTATCGGGTTATGTATCCTACGACGCCTTTAGGTTGTGGTAGGAGTGCGGGATAATAAGTTATTAAATATTTTGTGAAGTTATCGAATTGACGAATTCGATAAGTTTGACGATATATTTAGGAAACTTATTAGACTTTAAAACTTACCATATAGTAATTTACATGCTATGTGATTTAGGACTTGGTATGGTTTTGACATGATATATTAGGTAAATAGGTTGTGGAGGATTAGCGAGTTGACGAACTTGATAAACTTCGAAGATTTATTTAAAGAATATATTAGGCCAACACTAGACCTATAGATAGTTATTGTTTCTATTGATGTGATTTATGGATTGTGTTGAGTCGACCTTCCACCCACACGGATACCAAACGCCAAACCAAATATGAGAAATGGATTTTTGGAAAGTAAAATGGAATACGTTCGGGATTGGGAATATTTAATTTTGAGGAAATGATCCTGAAAAGAGTTTGTATTGTTAGGAAGTGCCGAGTCCGTAGTTGCCGTCATTTGAGTTGCTATACATCTTACTTCTACCGATTTCTTTCTGTTGATTGCTGGACTTGAGGTGAGTCATAGCCCCACTTTTACTCTTGAACTTTGTTTTCAATAGTTGGGGTGAGAAACGTGCAAAATGTTTTATGTGGACTATTATGGCTTTGTTTATTTAAAACTTGCTATGCTTATAGAACTAGGTAGGTTATAGAGCGAGGTCTAGTCCCAAACTAGGTGAGCTATTGATTTGGTTATGGAGCGAGACCTAGTCCCGAACTAGGCAAGCTATTGATTGGTTGTTGAGCGAGGCCCAGTCCCGAACTAGGTAAGCTATTGAATTGGTTATGGAGCGAGGCCTAGTCAAGAACTAGGTAAGCTATTGATTTGATTGATTTGGGCTATAGCGTGCACCTATAGGGTTGATTAGTTTTGGTTGGATGATTGAGGCCTAGTCTAGCTAGCAAGCGTTTTGCGTATATGTCCACTTGATTTAGTTATGAATTTAAACCTATGATCTCACCAGCGAAAGCTGACTTTTAGCGCGTTTTCTCAGGTAATTAAGTGATGATTTGGATGCTTGGATTGGAGGCTTGGCTTTGGCACCTGGTTTAAGGATCTATTTTCTAAAACTCTGATATGTTATTGTGGACCTACGTTTACTTTCTTTTGGGCCTTACTTTGGAAAATTTTGGGATAAATGTAAACTTTAAAACCCCATTTGGTTGTGTTTTTCTTATGTTTACTTTATCTCGTTCTATTATGACTTATGTTGGATACCAATCCCCCGTAACACCCCGAAAGCTTGTTGAGTCTTCCGCTGTACCAAAATTTGGGGGTGTTACAATAACATTATACATGAACCTCATGTTGACGTATGTAGTTTTGGTGTGAAGATCACCTGATATTTTGTTAGGTTTAAATAATCAAATTATAGATTCCTTGTTTAATGAGAGTGTGTTAGATGTTGTTGATAACAAATAATTTTACAATGAAGAAGAGAATGGAATGGATAGTGTTTACAACAAAAACTTAGGCAGTTAAAAAATGAGAAAGAGAAAGACGAATTTGTAGTCAAAAAGTTTGGTTTATGTGCAGGACAGAGATTTGGTTCAAGTAAGCAGATAAAAGATAGGCTTTACATGCATTCCATGGAAACTAGAAGGAAAATCAAATTAGTAAGGAATGACAAAATTAGACTTAGGGCCAAATGTTTTGATCTATCCCTGTTTTTAACCTTAATGTTGGGCCTTCTGTTGATGGGCCTTACAAGTCAGTCAAGTGGTCCAAAAATTAGGTTTAAGTCAAAAGTGGGTGCTGCAGACAAAGACAAAAGAAAGGGAATAATTGAAGATGATAGAACTCAAGGCTGTACATGGAAACTTTATTGCACT
>JARVZY010000104.1:0-28799 GCA_030686995.1 Artemisia argyi | reverse complement strand
TCTTTATAAGATTTTTTTGTTTGAACCAATTTCATCACAGTTCGATAACGAAACAAAACAATAAATCAATACCTACCCGAGACCCCTTAACAGATCTTGAAGCAAACAACAAGCAGGAACTTAATCTTCTTTGGGTATCGTGAATCCGTGGTAATTGGTTTGTATTTGAGGTTCGGTTATCATTATTGAAGGATGCAAATGAGATCGGTCTTTAGATGAGGTTTTTCATTTTGATGATGGGAGCTGCGTATAGGAATAGAGTAAAGGGGGCGGATTTATTTTTAAGTGTGTTGTTAGGGTTAGGTTAGAATGAAATGACACAAAGTGTGTTATATTATCATAACCGGGTAGTATTTGTTTGGTTTGGGTTGGATTATTCTTTGTTTGGATTGGGCGATATGTTGATAAGATTTGGATTGGGCTATGATATGATTGGACTGTAGTGTTTCATTAGCATAATTTGGACTATCAAAATTCTTATCATCCGAATTTTAATTTTTTTTGGATAATAAATTTTGATAATATTGGACGTTGAGTGGTTTTTTGGTATTATAATTTTCACGGGGATACATTGTTCACGGCTAGAATTGCTTTGTTTAACAAAAATGACTACGGGGTTTTTGCACGGTATTATTGATTTGACTTTGAAGTGGCATTTCAACATGTGTACTTATTTATCTCAAAGTCTAGGGGTGGTTGGATGCACGACTGTTGAAGATAACTTGTCTGCGCAAATTAAAAATTCAGTCTTGACAATCTAGTTATTACTGATGTAAGGAGTTACGTTGTAGTGCTCATAGTATAGCTATCACTTAAAGGAGTTACGTTGTAGTACTCAGTGTTACACGAAGTAGTGGATTGTTCAAGTGGCGAATATTTCGTGCAACCTCATAATTAAAGGAGTTACATTGTAGTGCTCAGTATAGGTATTAAGTCACATCCATCGTACAAGCATTAAGTCACAAGATGGGATGATTACCTCTTTTTCAAGCTGGTCATATCGAGCAGTCTCCATATGTGGTCATTACTAGTAGCCGGTGAATTACAAGGAGGTTCGTTTAAAGGTTGATTTGAGAGAATAGTATTGAGAGTATATTTATGCGACATATACTCACAGAATATGCTTTCATGGTCTATCTATATTGCATCAGAAGTGTAAAGTACGGGTAATTATGGCATGTACACAAAATAGTATGATGATTTCGATAAATCACAACCATCAGGAGGGAGAAGAACATGCAAAAAGAAGTAGTGTTTCATCTCTAGTACGTTGGTTGTTTGAGGGAATTGTGCTTACACTGGAACCGAAGAAGTACTAATGATGTGTACATCGGAGCGTGTTACCAACCTTCTGTGGAATGTTATGTGAGTTATATTGTCAAGATGCTCCCTGAACGACAACCATGTGCCTACACTTTTGAATCTACTTTGTCCGCTGCGTGATGAAAAGAGAGTTGTCGGTTCAGGAGGGAGCAGGAAAAAGAAATAAAGGCTCACTAGTTAGGAGGGAGTAATAACCTAACTAGACCGTTACAGTTGAAGTTCAGAGCTACAAAGATCTGTGCCGTCAGTGCCAAAGATCAAATGCCGAGATCGTCGGATGAAAAGAACTTCAAGTCTGCCTCAGTATCTAGACTACAGAGACTCTGCGCTTCAACAACGTCAACATAGTTTACTATTGTTGTAATTTACATTGTTTATGTATTTATAGGTCTCATTGTAACCATTCACGTGTGACGATATCTTGGAGGGAGATTGTTAGCCTCGCTTTTTTATAAAGATAACGTCACACATATGAATTGGACTAGATTAGTAACATGTAGTACCCGCAGGGACTACTATCGTACACTAGGCAAAGTAATGTTGTGATGAGCCTATAAATACCCCTCATGACTCTCCATGAGGGGTGTGGGAAATTGTGTAATTGTTCTTTCATTTTTAATATATTCCATTTTCTTCACCCTCTCTTTACTTTCTCTCTCTAGAAAAGATGAATACTTTCATCTTTAATCATCAACCAAGACCTCCCGAACCACACGAATATTGCATATTTTTGATCCTACATGAACCACCGACTGCAGACCCCAAAAGAGCTTACTCTTACCGTCTTACTAACTGTGTTCAAAGATCTATACTAACGGATAATAGCTGGAAAGACAAAACTAAAGAGATACAATTCATGATGATAGCACATATTCAGAAAAAAGAATGCATCGATGCACCAAAATATCGATCCAAATCCTTGTTAACCTGTTACAGTATAAGCTATATTACGTTAAGAGAAGATCAAAAGTAATTCAGAAAGCAACTATCACAGTATAAATGGATCTTGTATGACTTGCTTTATACTCAATTAACCACAATTCAAAATTTTCAAATTAAATGATTAATCAGCAACAAAAATCGTACCTTTTTTTATTGTCGGTGAACTACTAACCTTCAATAGATATCCAATTTATGTTGAAAAACCCTAATACATGAACATACAAAAAAAACAAAAAAAAAAAAAAAAAAAAACAAAAAAAAAAAACAAAAAAAAAACACACACACACACACAAAAAATATGATACATGAAGTATTTGGAGTTTGTTCCATATGTAAAACAACCACATCAATTAGTTAATCATTTGGAGATTTATCATGTGAAATTCGGAATAAAAATCAGAACATGATCAATCGAATATTGAACACGCAATAATTTTCTTCAGCTACCCATCATAATCTATTTCCCTTTGCACCTAAAATTCACATGTAAACTGATTTGAGTGAAATTGCAAACAATATCATGTTGTAGATTATGAATGATCCTCATGAACATCCCGAACAACGCCTGCACTAAAGACAGTACATTGGGACCCGGTGTATAGACTATGAACGTTACCCAAAAAGCATAAAACTCTGCACATCTGATAAACCACGAAGATGATCAATAGTATTTGTTATTTAAACAAACCTGTTGGAATCCAATGCATTGGATCGCAAAACATATGGCCATAAACTTTGCGCGTCTGTGACACTCAAAAATCCTTAACAACAGAAAATAAATTAGTTAACAATATATACTATCACATAACTATTGATTGCAAGAGAACGTTATTGGACTAACCATAATCTGAAGCATTGATGATTACCCTTTTTTGACTATCAGCACTTGTAACAGGCGAATAGAATGACTCTACTTTATCCTTTGTTGGTCGGGAAGATGATGGTGGTTTTCAAGTTAACATTCTAATATTCATGATGTAGGATTTGTCTAATTTTGAGCATTTGTGCAGGGGTTAGAGGAACCAAAAGTTTATTTTTAATGCATAGAACATCCTAAAACTGACCACAGGCCCTTTTGTCCCACACTATAAAAATGGTCTTTTTCAACCTGAACCCATTCCCCACTGCTAGCTCCAGTTAAAAATGGTCTTTTTAATGCATGAAAGTTGCTGCCAATGGCGTGAAGAACCACCAATCAAAATATGGCAGTCTCAAAAACATGAATCACACTAAACGACCATTATTTTACATCACACTATAATGATATAAGAGTCCAAGTATCCAAACAATATATTAGATGCTCAAGGTATTTTATTAATATCAAAGAGAAAACATTACAATGCTGCAGGTAATTGTAAATCTGAAGATTATCTGACACCAGATAATAGATATCCTAAACTTATAGTCCTCATCAATCTAAATCCTTGTGACATATCTAGCAATAAAGAATTATGAAAATCAAACTATGAAAGTTAAGAAATAAAAAGCTTACATCTCATAGAGAAAGGTCCTTAATTGCTTCTGTGACCGCAAGACAAACACTATACTGCACCAGAGGCACCAGACGACCATCTTCCATTTGTATTGTAAATGAAAAGAGAAAGGCAGCCTTTGGAGATTCCCATACATTTTGTGAACACCCTGTAACTCATTATATTAGCCTATAGCTTTTACATATACAGATCACTACCTTACCTTGCAAACAATATGAAAAACAGAAAACATATTAAAGTAGGTGCAATAACGGATCAGTCTTCATGTAATAAGCTTTCTTTTATAATGGATCAAATATTAAGCTTATTGTATTTTTCAAATATGAAACTCCAAACTGCTTATCCAATGCAGCTTATTTCAATCACAAATCGACATTATCAGAGAATTTATTTAATAGCAAAACCAAACACCCTGAAAATTCTTCTGTCTCAGACCTAATAAGCAGATAAGCAGTTTTATTAAGCAATCCCAAACACCCTTAAAGAAGTAGTAAGTTTGTACTTACACCATCGAAGATCCGAGTTATTTCCTGCAATAGACCAACCAAAGAATGACTTAAAAGAACACGCTTTCAAGCTGGATAGAACCTTTTTCAGGAAGCAACAATTGTCAATGGCTTCCCACTACAAACCCGTACCAGAAATGTAGTAGATATCAATCAATCTCATTTTAGTGTCTCATATTAACATAGCAACATGAAGGTGCCTAACATAATCATAATCATCAAGAGCTTCAAATATACCTTGTGACCAATTAGGCTTTGATATTATAACAATTGCAAAGAAGAGGATAAATGCGCCATGGCTGTAAAGTTACCAATTTACCCGCCATGCCTGCGAACACACTGAGAAGTTGAGGGAGTACGAAGTCACCTGATTGCAAAATGTTGATGCCCAAGAAATAAAGTGCTAAAGGTTAGGCCCAAATCTATCTCAAGCAACATTCTCACTGATTTGATGATGGTGCATAACAATAATATTTACACTAATAATAAGCATACACACCTTTAATGACTTAAATAAGTATATTTCCATCAGTCTCGATCTGCTTTTACACCCGATGCATCCAGGTGAAGCTCATGTTCAAAAGCACAATGTTTCACTCAAACTGCAAATGTCAGGAAATGAGCCGGTTAACCCGCATATGTAGCTATATCTACTTGAAAAAAAAATCCATACCGAAGCACTTGCTAACACCAGTTGCCTTGTCAATGAAAACCTTGGAACTCAAAACCCTTCCAAATGATTGGAAGGAATTTGCAAGCTCTTCATCGCCAAATTCTTGAGGAATGTGATAAATAAACAGATTAGGAACAGGTGGACCTGCAAGAGAAAATAGAAACACAAACTGCTTAAATATACAATGATAATGGTAAGAAGTGAATGTTAAAGAAACATCACACACAGATAATTAAGAGAGGTGATGTACATAGAAGATTCGAGAGGTCAATTTCTACTCATATAAATGGGTTCATATCAATAAATGACATAAGTAAAACAGGCCATATGGGTTGAAAGTTTCATAAGGTGTATATGTAATAGTTACAATCTCATAAATCATTTTACTTTTTTGGTTGGTAATAAGTTAGATTTTGTTGACATATTCAACGGGTTAACTACTAATTATAAATTACTAACAAAATATTCTTAGAGGTCAACCAAACCAAGCCCGTTTTGACTTTACTCCACCCACCCTGAATCACTAAATTTTAACCCAAAGGATCTTTAACAACCTTCAATTTGGTCAGCAGCACTTCCACCAAAAGTTGAAGATGTTGTAGTATGATTATTGGGCTAGACAGACCACTGAAAGGCCTCATTCCTCCATGGTATGCAAAAGGATATTGAAGCCTGGGAATGGCTAGATAAGGAGAGACAAAGCTAACTGTGCTCAAAGATCTATACTAACGGATAATAGCTGGAAAGACAAAGCTAAAGAGAGACAATTCATGTTGATAGCACATATTCAGAAAAAAAGAATACGTTTAGAGAAGATCAGCATACATACTGCTGTATGTTTGGTTTTGTTTTCGTATTCATATATGCTCCTATAGTTTGTGTTGTAATGGTTGATTAACCCCCTACTACAGGCACGCTTTAAAAGGGGACCTCACCAATGAGGCAGTGAGAATGGCAGAAAAGGTAAAACATGATCATAAACAAATGGATCGTCATAATCATTGTTTCCAAGAGCCTCCCAAGTCACTTGTTCTGCCTCCTCGTCAAACTCAGATGAGATACAAATTTTCTTTATGCCGACATCTAAAGACAAGTGCATCGTAACCGGCATACACAATCATTAGGGTTTTTAGAAAAAATAGATACCTTCATATAAAGAAAGAAGATAACATAGTTTCATTAGGGTTTTGAGAAAAAAAAACATATACCTTCAAACAAAGAAGATGAACAAAGAGTGCGAACATATTAGAATAAAGGTTACAACAAATTTTCTGCAATCCCAGTGGTCTCTGCATAAAGAAAAAAATAATAATAATAACAAAGATTCATTAGGGCTTTGAGAAAAAACCATATACCTTTAAACAAAAACAAAGAAGATGATCACAGTTTTTTTGAATTGAGTTTCTTGTAGCTATAGTTTTTTTTAATCGACTTTTCTTGGATGTAGGGTTTTGAGATTTTTTTTTCATAATACGTTTTTTTTTTTTTTTTGAATTTGATAAATAATGAACCATTATTATCAGTATATTTTCCATATATAGCTGATATTTTTTTAAAAAGCATAACATATTTGATTTTCATTGAATATCACAAATTGTGGCTTAGTCCACTGGTCGAGGTCTTTGTGTTTGTATTAATTGACCTTAGGTCGAGTCCCACGAAAGACATAATTTTTTATCAAAAAAAAAAAAAAAAAAAAAAAAACGAATTTTATATAAAAAAGAAAAAAATCCAGATTTTATTAAAAATAATAATAATAATAATAAAAGATGTGATGACATGGCTTACACTACTGATGACATGGCGCTCAAAATTTGATGACTAGGCATTGACCATGATTATTTGGTAAAAAATGGTCAAACGCCTCCAGTTATATATATATATATATATATATATATATATATATATATATATATATATATATATATATATATATATATATATATATATTGTGTGTGTGTTCTAAATATTTTTGCGAGCATTCCATATCTCGAATTGTCTTATAACCTTAAAACGAGGGGGAGTACATGTCGAGGGGGAGCTCTAATATCGTCGGGATAACATTTTTTATGCTAACAAAAAGGGGGAGAAATGATATAAAACTCACTAAATACTTGTATACATATTAATTTTTGATTTAATGAGTTTAGTTTTTGTAATTATCAAAAAGGGGGAGATTGTTGATATAAATTATGCGTAAAAACATTATTGATATTTCTCGATATCCCTATGTTTTAAAGATCACAAAATCTTAAATCATTAAACGTAAAATCATTACGTAAACAAGTATTTAGTGACAAAATATCATTATATCCAACTTAATCACTTAAGGTATGAATAAACAATTGCCTAATACATTTTATGATCAAAGGAAGGTTTATTTAATCATTACAAATTATATAAAATGGTATAAACATTTTATATATTTGGAAAAACACTTTTGGTAATTAAAGGAAAATGTTTAATTCATAATAAATATATGAATTCAAATTTTTAACCAAAATCAGTTAAATTTTCACCAAATAAACTTTCCCCAGAAAAAGAAAAAAGTTCAGGCCGTTACAGAAGGGCGGCCCCCTTAATTTTAAGGGGGCCGGCACGCTCCTGTGACCAGAAACTTTTGCCTATAAATACAGGTTCAATCCTGCATTTTTTCCTCACTTTTTGCACTATTACTTTCTGGCCAAATCCTCTCAAATCATCTTTCTAAATCCTTTGATCATAAGATTATAAGTTCTTGTTTCAAGTGATCCAATCCCTCATCATTCAAAGTGCAAGAGAAGAATACTCCTTCAACATCTAGTTAAGAAGTATTGTAGATTTGTGAATATTGCTTGTAGTTGTGTAAATTATTTGTAAAGGTGTAGAGGTTGTGTTATAGGTAGATTTAGATGTGTTAGTAGTGAAAAGAAGTTGTGAATAGAAGTAGTGTAGAAGTAGTAGTGTTGTGAAGAAGAAGTAGTGAAGTTGTGATAAGTTGTGTAGTAGTAGTGGTGTGTATAAGTTGTGAAGAAGGTGTGTAGTGACTAGTGGTGTGAGATTGGTTGTAGCTACTATTAGGACTCGACATCTAGCTTAGTGTCGTAAATTGGTGTAAGCGAAAGTTGTGTAAGGTTTTCTCTGCCATAAGGGAGCTTGTTGACATAGTGAAGAAAACTCTCGAGTTAGGTGCTCGGGGAGTGGAGTAGGACGAAGAGGAGCTTCGTAGCCGAACCACTATAAATCCTTTGTCTTGTGGTGCAATCTTTCCATCTCTATCTCTTTACTTACTTACCTATATTGTTGTCATTTACTTTTTTTGATATTAGTATACATAAGTGTTTAAACATTAATCTCACATAAAACTAGAATCAAAAATTTTGTTAACTAAACAAAGATTTATAAATCAAAAAATGACGTAAAACTATTCAACCCCTCTTCTAGTTTTCCACAATAAATATAATGACCTAATTTAAGTTAGAAGCATAACACAATACTAGGGAGATTCATGTGAGGAGTATCATGTGGATATTGCATTTTGACGAGTTTGCTAGGTTTACTAATTAAAGTGCCCTGGCTCCTCAAACGATTATTGCATGACTTCTGAATTATGATGGCCTGAATGGTGTTATGTTATAACTAAACTTAATAACAACATAACTCAATAGTAGGGAGCTTCACGTTAGGAGTATTAACTTCTGAATTATGATGGCCTGAACGGTATTATGTTAATAACATAATACAATAGTAAGGAGCTTCATGTGAGGAGTCTTATACTTCTGGATTGTGATGGCCCGAACGGTGTTATGTTATATCTAAAACACTAACAACTCTAAGAATAATTACTTAAGAAACTTAAACAAGATAACTAAAGCTTGACATACAACCACACTCACAATACCACCAGGATACGTGAGTAGGCAGTCTAGTCTCCGAGTTACTTTTCACATCAATTAGATTTCCCTAAGCCCAGGTGAGTTCATAGCCTCAAACTCTTTTAAATTTGACGAGTTTTCATAGCCTCACTCTTTTTAAATGCTTTACAAACCCTGTGAGGTGGATACATGCTACTTGCTTTCTTTAAATCGAATACAAGTCTTTTTCTTTGGTTGAGCACGAGTAAACTATCTGCCACCCCTACACAACAAAATTCATAAATCTAATCACTTGTGATATTTTACACAAGTGAACGCGAATATAATTGATAGATCTATCGGAGTTTGACAACTCCCGTTGGTACTACCTCTCACTGGAGGGTACCAATAAGTATTATATTTGAACCATCTGAAGGATTAACTTTGGCAAGTTATCCTTTCCGTTCCATCATGGATTGGTGTGCAGACCCCATGATCTGGACTGTTAATGTGTGGTTCATGAGTTTTGTGCAACATACCAACTTTTGATAACTGTACATGCATTACAATTATCACACAACTACATTTTCCTTGAAGGGTTTAACAACTGAACCCTGAGGAACTTGTATTCAGTAACACTTAAACCTATGACTCTCACTCAACACCTAGTGTTGACTTTTTAAGCATGTATCCTAGGTAACGGAGCTCTATGGAAATTATGGCATAGAGTGGCACGAGACTTGAAAGAATTTCTATTTGGTTATCATTCAAACATAATGATAAGGCGAAAAGTGTACCACTTTTAGGGGGTCATTTAAGCCCGAATTCGTGATTATTTGATCAATTATTGCCTTAAATCGTTCCTTTTGTCATTTTAGGTACTTTTGAAAAGAAATCTGGAAAAGGAAGCATTTTGGACGTTTTTGGAGCGATTAAGTGAAGAAAACGACAAAGTCTCAAAATCCTTGCTGGGAACAGTACCTGACGGCGTCAAGCTTGGCAAAAGAGGTGGATATGGAAAATACATATGACGGCCCAGAACTATTTCAAGGCAAAAATGCCTGATGGCGTCACCAAGGCCGTCAGGATCGATTTACAAGTGACGACACAGAGCTTATTCTCAACATGACGGCGTCAAGATTGGATCTAGGCAATACGACCCTTATTTTGGCGGCGAGTTGACGGCGTCACACACTATAATGTGACGCCGTCAAGGTGTAAAATCTATATATAGTTTTCTAATTTTCATTCATTAGGTGTGGAACTTTTAGAGAACTTTTGTGTGCAAACCCTAGACGAATTTTCTGTAACAACAAGGGTTTCAACCCTTGTTCTATCCATGTTCAATTGAAGATAAGTTTTCCAATAATCATACAATATGTCTATGTGTTGTTTGATTCTATCTTATGTTTGTCTTCTTTTTAACATGATAGGCTAGGTTTTTCTTGTGTTTGCTTAGATGTAATGAAACCTAGATGTTGATTATTTGTTGATGGTTTGTTTATAATTGTTGTGGATGATTGAATTCGATGTTAGGCTTAAGAAAATTGGCAGACTTCCATTTGGTAACTTGCTTGAACGTCTTAAGAAACATGATCGGAGGTGTACTATGATTTATTGGTTGTATTTAATGCGTAGGCAACTGCTAGTGATACTACGTTAGGAGCTAGTAGTCGGCTCGACCTAGAATGAAGTGGAAGCCTATAGAGTTAGGGAATATCGTACACGGCCCTACGACTAGTATTAAGGAATATAACCCGTCATCCATGCAATTGTAACAAGCTAATCAACCGGTAAAAGATATCTAGGGAGTAATGAAATCTAAGTAAACACATTTTCTTTTATTATTGTTTCCACCACAAATTAGCTTAAGTTTTATTTTATTTTGTTTTGATTGCATTTTTAGTTAATTGGGTTAGTTGACTAGCAACTAATTCCGACCACTCCTTCAAAACCGAGATTTTTACTTGCTTTTATAAAAATATAAAAAGTACAAAAAGAATCATCCCTCACCTTTAGACCTAGTTTAATAGAATTTTAATCCTAGCGAACACTATTCCTGAGTTGAACGATCAATCCCCCAGTACTTATCACTATACTATACTAAAACGATCAGGTACACTGCCTGGCGGGGATTGCAAGCTTCTCAAGATCCCTTGAGAGGCAAAACCTTTTGTGAGGGTGCAATCCCGCACATCAAGTTTTTGGCGCCGCTGCCGGGGAGTAGTTATTGTCTAGGTTAAAATTTCTTTTTATTAGGTCTACTTGCTAGATTCCTTTCTAGTAAGGTTTTTATTTTTATTTTTAGGTCTTCTTTAGTCTATCTCATTTCTTCGTTCCTTTGTTCGTAACTTTTACCATCCGCCATCATGGATGGTGGTAATCTCTTTGACCCTATCAACCCACCACAACAAAACCATCTACAAAACCCACCACAACCAAACCAACCTCCTAGACCCCGAACTTTAGGAGAGTATTCCCGTCCTAGCCACCAAGGCTATCGAAACACCATTGAGCTCACTCAAGGAGCCAATGTGTCTCCCTTGCGATCCGACACCATCCGGTTGGTACAAAGCGGATGTGTATTCCATGGACTTCGTTCCGAAGATCCTAATCAACATCTCAAGTATTTCCTTGAAATCGTTGACTCCATAGACCTTGATGTTGAAACTAGAGAGACGACCCGATTGCATCTATTCCAATTCTCTCTTCGTGACCAAGCTAGTCAATGGCTTGAGCGTTTACCCGCGGGATCTATCACCTCTTTGGATGATCTCACCAGTCGTTTCCTTGGTCAATTTTTCCCACCGGGGAGAACTACTAAGCTTAGAAATGACATCTTGATGTTCCAACAACGTCAAGGTGAAACTCTCTATGAAGCATGGACTCGTTTTAAGGACTTACTCCAAAAAGTCCCTCATCATGGCATAAATCTTTGGCTCAAAGTCCAAATTTTCTATGACCATATCGATCTCTCCACAAGGCGAACCATTGACCAATCGGCCGGTGGCAAGCTACGTGATCTAAGTGCGGAAGAATCATGGGAACTCATAGAAGATCTTGCTCTCTTTGACAACGAAAGTTGGAATGATCCCCGTGATTTGAACAAAACAGTCAAGGCAATATCTTTACCTTCGAACAATTCAAGCACTTCCGACCGTAGGATCATGGAACTTGAAGACCAAGTCAAGTTTCTCATGAAATCCTACTAAGTTCCTAAGCCTTCAAGCCAAGTGAAAAAAATCACTTATTCATGCGAATTATGTAGTGGTCCCCACGACACTCGTGATTGCATGGAACTCCCCGAACAAGCTTTTGCGGATTACGCATCCTCGCGTACCGACGGAGCGGGAGATAAGTGGTACACTTCCAAACCCGAGCCAAACCCCTACGGTGATTCATACAATCCCTCTTGGAAAAATCACCCGAACCTTAGGTGGAAGCAAAACCAAAACATGCCCCAAAACAATTCTTCCAATACACCTAATCGTTACCAACCAAATGGTCCAACTTCTAACCGTACTTTTAACAACAATCCTTCAAATAACTATGGTAGTACCAATAATCTTGAAGGATTGATGTCCAAGTTTATGGCATCTAAAGAAGCTCGCATAGCTAAGTTTGAATCTGAATTCAATCAACAACAAACGGAGATAACCAATAAAATCGACAACTTGTTGAAAGCCCTCAACAACCAAGTGCTAACTACACCTAGGAAGGACACTAGGGACACTAGTAGCGGGACCCAAACTAAGGACCCCTCATCATCCAAACATGTTCACTTTGTCAATGTTGTCACTATTAAGCCAATTGATAAAAATATTGAAGGAAGTGATAGCGATGAAGTTAGAATAGAAATTGAACCTAAGAATGAGATTAAGGAAGTTGAGGATAAAAAGGAAGAGAAGTTAGAAGATGTAAGGGATTATTTCAATAGGTTACCCACCAAGGAAGAACGGGAGTATCACAAGAATCTATTTGATGACCCTGAGACACCTTACATCCTTGGTTCACCAATCATCAAAGCGGGTGACCCCTCTAACATCAACATACCATGCAACATTGGGCATATGTATGTGTGGAAAGCCTACATCGATCTTAGATCTACCATAATCATTATGACTAGGACCTATTATAATTGGGTAATGAAGAAGCAACTTGTATATAGGATGATGCCCAACACGAGTTAGATGAGTAACTTTGTGGGAAGAGTGACGGGATTACATGTCTTTGTAGGAAACTTCACTTATGTTACCGACTTTGTAATCGTAGAAGATATTCGTCCGGTAATAGATGGTTGTTTAAGTCAAGTAGTGTTCAGAAAGCCATTTGTTGAGGCCTCTAAGATGAATTATCACCCGTCCCTAGGGATAGTTAGGTTTAAGGATGAGAGCGATGAGATAGCTTACCAAATGCCATATAAGAGTGAACAATTTCGGCTCTTGTCAAACATCAAAAAGGAACACAAGCAAGCGTTCTACTATAGGAATGACGAGGATAGACGTAGAGGAGTAGACTATGTTATGAGTAGAATATTTGGTTTCTATAAGGAATGCTTGCAATTAGGCCCGGAGTACAAAACTAAGATTGAGGATGACCTAGAGACCGTGACCAATGACGAGGTCACGTGATAGCCCGTGACCTTGAGTCTAGCTACGAGACTCGTTAATAAAGAAAATCGCTTCTTGGGAGGCAACCCAAGTTTTATTTGTTTGATTTTATTTGTTTCCGTATGCGCGTTTTATTTTTATTGTTTGTGGATCATGATTCAAAATAAAATGTGAAAATGCTTTATTTTATTTTTAACTTCGTCTTAATTACATATAAAGGTATTTTGCAAAAGCTAAGTGTAAGGGAGACCCAAATTTGTTTATAAGAACGAAATTGAACATGAACAACAACAATATTAAATGAACATGTATATTAGTAATTGTTTGAGTCAAATGCGTGTATCGAGTCATAATGATATTTTGTAGGATTTTGCAGGAAGTAAGGCATAAGTTTTTCCAGAAATTTTCCGGAAACTTAACATGAGATTTTTGTAGGAACAATCTGACGGCGTCAGGAGTTATACCCTGACGGCGTCAGGTACAAAAATTCTGAAAAATTTTGTGAGTTTTATTTATGCCGGAGTCTTAAAGTTTTTGTTTATTATTTAGTTTTATAAACTCCAGGAAATCTGCAAACATTCATTCCACAAGCATTATATCTTAATTTGCTTTCTAGGATTTTTAGTATATATAGATTGCCGCCAATTTTACACGAGGTTTGCCTTGATTGTTTTCTCAGGTTTAACAGGTTACATTGGACAAGAGGATGAATTATATTTCTGGAAGGAAGCTTTCAAAGTTCATTTTCTTGGAAGAAGATCTAAACTTGTTGACACACTACCACACCGGACGAATCAGGGGAGTATTTGTTTTCATTCTTTTACCTTATTGACTTTTACATCTTTTTATTGAACATTAGGGACAATGTTCAGCCTAAGTGTAAGGGGAGGGTAAATGATGATACTTTAGAGAATACTATTGCACTTGAGTTTGTTTGTTTGACAGTAGGTGTGTAATAAAACTAAGAAAAATACTTGTTAGGGCAATTTTAGCGCCAAATTTAAAATTTTTTACAACATTTAGGAGTGAAGCTTTAGCCTTAATAAGCGTCTCATGGATAGGAGTTGTATGACTAGCACAAAAACCGTACCACTCAGAAAAATTTTCCACCCAAATATGTGAGGTTCGCCTTTAGATTTGTTAGGAAAAGCATTCATTATTAGTGCTTATGAGTGTACCGGTAGTACTTAGATTCCAGAACTTGCGTTAGTGATGCATCCCGAGACCGCTAGTGAGACTACATTCGTGTAGTAGGATTTACTACATGATAAGAGGCATTAGGATCACCCTTGTGTCGAACCCGTATCATAATTACTTGACCATTTAAGTCAATTAACTTGACTAACAAAGTCAATTAATTTCTCCCACACCTTTGCGTTGTACTCATTTTTAGTACACGATACCCCTAGTACACCCCTCCGAGCCTATCTTTTTCGTTTCTAACTTTAAGCATCTTACTTAAAGATAGAATTTGTTACAATCCACCCCAAATGTGTAACCAAATCGCCTTAGCCTTCCGTGTATGCACTCATCTTTAATGCATTATTGTTATTTGTTTAAACCCTTAGTTAATTGTCTAATTGATTACATGTTTGCTAAGTCGAGTCATATCTTGTACATATTGTTTTGGGACGATTGAGACTCCTGCGTAAAGTACTAGTGTTATGGAGTAATGTGGATGACGTCAATTATTACCCCCATATGTGCGTTAATTTTAAAAGTACTACAAGTGTTTTGATTATCTTGATTTGAGTTATTAGAATAGTTGATTGTAAAGTATGTAAAAGTTCAAGTGTAAGGGGGACGTAAATCCCCTATTATGTATTATTTTGGATGCTAGGGCAAGAGTGTATGCAAAAAAAAAAAAAAAAAAAAAAAAAAAAAAAAAAAAATCAAAAAATCAAGAAAAAGAAAAAAAAAAGAAGAGAAAAAGAAAAAGAAAAAGAAAAACATACGGACTACCATCCCGTTTCATTTCATGTTTGTTTTATGTTTTTGTTAGTTTGTGATTAGCTTAAGTCGAGTCGAGTCTTGGCTTAGTAACGCCATATTATACATGTAAATAACCAAGATGATTAACTCGCCACAAGTAAATATTGCATTTATCCAATAAAACCGTGTTTATCATATCCCTACACCTCACGTTATAACCCTTCAAAAGACCTCTTTGATAGTTTATCCTAGGTGCTTACGCCAAGTGGTGGAGATTTGATCCTGTCCCAAGCCTATGGTAATCTATTTGCTATGACAGGTAGTGAGAGATGTTTTCCATTTCCATATTGTGATATATACTTTATTATACCCGAGAAATGTGAGTATTTAAACACTATTTGTGAGGTGCTAGTGTATAATCTCTGGGCTTGTTTTTGTTTTAAGAGGGAATGATTATTTGTTGTAATTACTTTTATATTAGTGTTAAATAACCCCTAGCTTGTATTTTGATTAGAATAAAAGAGCATTTGCTTGAGGACAAGCAAATCTCAAGTGTAAGGGTATTTGATTAGGCGAAAAGTGTACCGCTTTTAGGGGTCATTTAAGCCTGAATTCGTGATTATTTGATCAATTATTGCCCTAAATCGTTCCTTTTGGCATTTTAGGTACTTTTGAGAAGAAATCTAGAAAAGGAAGTATTTTGGACATTTTTGGAGCGATTAAGTGAAGAAAACGACAAAGTCTCAAAATCCTTGCTGGGAACAGTACCTGACGGCATCAAGGCAGTACAAGTGACGGTGTCAAGCTTGGCAAAAGAGGTGTATATGGAAAATACACATGACGGCCCAGAACTATTTCAAGGCAAGAATGCCTGACGGAGTCACCAAGGCCGTCAGGATCGATTTACAAGTGACGGCCCAGAGCTTATTCTCAACATGACGGCGTCAAGATTGGATCTAGGCAATACGACCCTTGTTTTGGCGGCGAGTTGACGGCGTCACACACTATAACATGACGCCGTCAAGGTGTAAAATCTGTATATAGTTTTCTAATTTTCATTCATTAGGTGTGGAACTTTTGGAGAACTTTTGTGACCCTAGACGAATTTTCTGTAACAACAAGGGTTTCGACCCTTGTTCTATTCATGTTCAATTGAAGATAAGTTTTCCAATAATCATACAATATGTCTATGTGTTGTTTGATTCTATCTTATGCTTGTCTTCTTTTTAACATGCTAGGCTAGGTTTTTCTTGTGTTTGCTTAGATGTAATGAAACCTAGATGTTGATTATTGGTTGATGGTTTGTTTATAATTGTTGTGGATGATTGAATTCGATGTTAAGCTTAAGAAAACTGGCAGACTTCCATTTGGTTACTTGCTTGAACATCTTAAGAAACATGATCAGAGGGGTACTACGATTTATTGGTTGTATTTAATGCGTAGGCAACTGCTAGTGATACTACGTTAGGAGCTAGCAGTCGGCTCGACCTAGAATGAATTGGAAGCCTATAGAGTTAGGGAATATCGTACACGGCCCTACGACTAGTATTAAGGAATACAACCCGTCATCCATGCCATTGCAGCAAGCTAATCAACCGGTAAAAGATATCTAGGGAGTAATGAAATCTAAGTAAACACATTTTCTTTTATTATTGTTTCCACCACAAATTAGCTTAAGTTTCATTTTATTTTGTTTTGATTGCATATTTAGTTAATTGGGTTAGTTGACTAGCAACTAATTCCGACCTCTCCTTCAAAACCAAGATTTTTACTTGCTTTTATAAAAATATAAAAAATACAAAAAGAATCATCTCTCACCTTTAGACCTAGTTTAGTAGAATTTTAATCCTAGCGAACACTATTCCTGAGTTGAACGATCAATCCCCCTGTACTTGTCACTATATTATACTATAACGATCAGGTACACTGCCTGGCGGGGATTGCAAGCTTCTCAAGATCCCTTGAGAGGTAAAACCTTTTGCGAGGGCTCAATCCCGCACATCACATAACATCTCACACTTAGATTCATGGGATCTCATCTATTAAAACTCTGATAATTTTAATGAATGATTACTCATTTTTATAAAATGTCTCTTTTCGAGTCATTTTCTATTATTGTATCTTTGGTCCATGAGGTAATACCCCATGGGGTGTTACAATATGATATGCTCTAAATATTGATCTACTTTTAACTATGTTCTTAAGAGCCACGTTTGTAAACAAATTGTACCCAACATCAGTTTACCAAATCTTGAATGTTGCTCCGAGCATATTTTTTTATACACCATTAATATAAAGAAGAATGATTTTGTAAATGTTGCCCATGTTTTGAAACCCGGGTCGATCCAGCCGGGTTAACCGGTTGAACTGGTTCCGGCAAACAAAGGGTAAAAAAATCGGGTTAACCGGTTAGACCCGTCGGGTTTTAAGTGACCTGGGTCAACCGGGTTCGCGAAACCCGACCGAGTTTATATTTTCATTTTTTTTATAGAAAAACGGGTTGACCCAGTCGAAAAAAATAGTTTTTTTTAATAGAAAACCAAGTTGACCCGGTGGTTATAGCGGTCACCCGATGACTCAAACCGGTCGATTAAAACCCGGTTTTCAAAACATTGAATGTTGCTAAATTGTTATTATCAACCCAAAAAATATACATAAATCAAGATTACTAGTGATAGTTAAACCCAAAAAATTACACCCATAGTTTCAATATATATATATATATATATATATATATATATATATATATATATATATATATATATATATATATATATATTACATACTTTTATTATACATATATATATATATATATATATATATATATATATATATATATATATATATATATATATATATATATATATATATATATATATATATATATACACTTTTATTATACATATACTTGAATTGATTTATGCGCATTGTATAATGCAGCGAACCACCAACCCAACAAACACTATTTCCTTTTAACATCACGAGCTACCAACGACAACGGTACCGATTTCAATTACGTGACTGAGAATGACATGGGTGAGTGGATCATGGATGGTGAGACGAGGTACCTGATGGAGGCCAAGTCATTGGTTTTAGAAGTGTTTTTGAGTTTGAGTACCATCAGAACTATGTTGGCGTCCAACACGTTTGGAGGATGACACAATCATCCCTTCACCAAGGCCCGCATCAAGATGCCCAACAAAACACTTGTATCTGTATTATTCGTCGTGTTTGATCATTTAAGGTGAAGTTTGTTGCTGGTAATGGTTCATGAAAATTGTTGTGTTTAGTGTGTCAAAAATTTGTATATAAATGTGAAAGCAGTAGGGTGCTTCTGATGTACATGAACCCTATCTAAATAAAAATGTGCTTAATTCTCTAGAGAACTTTATCTGGACATGAATAGCATCTTGTTTTAAGCGGTTGACATTATACTTTCTCTATATGTTCACAACACAATGTTGACTACGGTTATATTGACATATTTTTCTTCCTTGGCCTTTTCTTTCTCATACATATAGGGCCTCCTAAGCCATTACCTATTTTTACAGTTAGTAATGTTGATATAAATAATGCCTAAAAACATTATTAACATTTATCGATATCTCTATGTTTTGATAATCACAAAACATAAACCCATTGAGCTAAAAATTATGTTGTAAACAAGTATTTAGTTGTAAATATTCACTTAACATCCAAATCAGTTAAGGTATGAATAAACAAAGTGTTTATTGCATTCTATTATCAAAGGAATTTTTATTTTTACAAACCTTATATTTTTTATAAAATGGGACAAACATTTTCAAACCTATACAAAATGTTTTTGTATTTATAAAAAATGTTTTATTCAAAATAAATATTTTGAATTCAAATTTCTAGCCAAAAAACGACTAGATTCTTCAGCTAAAACTTTCCCCACAAAAGGACAAAAAATTCTGATGATTTTTTTTAATAGGGCGGCCCCCTTAATTATACTAGGTGGCCCCCTTAATTATTAAGGGGACCGGCCACGCTCCCGAACAGGTTTTTTTTTCTTTTTTTTTATTTTTTTTTTTATTTTTTTTTTTTTTTAAATACTGGCTCAAATCAGGCATTTTTCCTTACCTTTTTGCACAAAAACCTTCTGTAAACATCTCTCTCAATCTTTCTAATAAATCCTTTAATCATATAATTATAAGCTTTTGTTTCAAAGTGATTCAAGCTTATACCATTCAAGTGCAAGAGAAGAATACTTCTATCCATCAAGACAAGAAGTATTACAACTTAGTGTGATCCCTTCATCTAAGTTGTTTCTACATCACCATTTGTATATTATTCATTCATTTGTGTATAAGTAGTGAATATTAATTAGATAGTTGTAGATATAAGGAGTTAGGCTAGTAAGGTGTGTAAGTAAACAAGTTGTAAAGAAGATAGTGGTGTGAATAAGTAGTGATTGGTGTGAAGAAGAAAGTGGTGTGCTTAAGTGTGAAAAATTTGTGAATTAGTTGTGAAGAAGTTGAAGTCTTGAAGAAATAGAAGTCGTGAAGTAGTGAAGAGATTGAAGTTGTGAAGAAGAAGTTGTGAAGAAGTTGTGTAGTGATTAGTGGTGTGAGATTGGTTCTAGCTAGTATTAGAACTCGACATTTAGCTTAGTGTCGTTAATTGGTGTATGCGAAAGTCTTGTAAGGGTTTCTCCTCCATAAGGGAGCTTGTTTACATAGTGAAGAAAACTCTCGAGCTAGGTGCTCGGGGAGTGCTGAAAGTGATGATGAAGAATATGCCATTGCCGTAAGAGAATATGAAAGAATTTTTATGTGTAAAACCACAAAAGAAATTTGAGATTCTTTATTAATCACTCACCAAGGTAATAGTCAAGTTAAAGATAATAAAATAGATCTTCTTGTTCAACAATATGAACAATTTACGATTCCGGAAGAGGAATCAATTGATAATGCTTTTGCTAGGTTTAACACTATCATCACAAGTTTAAAAGCGCTTGATGAGAATTTTTCTAGTAAGAATTTTGTTAGGAAATTTCTTAGGGCTCTTCATCCAAAATGGCGAGCTAAAGTTACGGCGATAGAAGAATCGAAGAATTTGTCAACTCTTCAACTTGACGAGTTGATCGGCAACTTGAAAGTCTACGAAGCAATAATAAAGAAAGACTCTGAGATGGTCAAAGGAAAAAGAGAGCAAAGCAAGTCAATTACGTTGAAAGCTAGGAAAGAGTATAGTGACGAGGATAGCTCAACCTCTGAAAGTGATGATGAAGAATATGCCATTGCTGTAAGAGAATTCAAGAAATTCTTCAAAAGGCGAGGAAGATTCGCTAGACAACTGCATGATGAAAGGAAAGCATACCAAAGAAATAAAGATGACAAAAATGACAAAAGTGAAAGGAAGTGCTTCAAATGTGGTGATCCAAATCATCTCATCGAAAAATGTCCAATGATGTCAAGAGATCAAAATCAAAAGGCATTTGTTGGAGGAGCTTGGAGTGATAGCGATGACGGTGAGAAAGAAATCACAAAAGAGGAGAAGTGTCTTAAGGCTAAGACATCAAGCGAGGTACGTTCTGAAACCGAATACTTTAGTGATGAAAATCTATCGTTAGATGAAAAAGACTTAGATAGTGAGTATAATAGACTATGCAAACTAGGACAAAAAGTAATGATTAAAACTAAATCTCTAAAACGAATAAATAACCAATTAGAAAATGAAATACTAGAACTAAAAACTAAAATGCACCATTTAGCAAAAGGTAAATAAATTTTTGAAGAATGTAAATCATGTCAATACTTTAAAAATGAAAACGAAACACTTAAGGAAGAAATTTGCAAACTTGACAAGTTTAAAAATAGTAGTAACCCACTTAAGAAAATAATAAGCGTTCAAGAAACTTCGGGAGATGAAATCGGTCTAGGATTAACCTCAACTAATGTTTCAACTAGTAAAAATAAAAGTATAAAGTTTGAATGTGAATCTAGTAAACAAAAATCATTAGAATCAAAACCTAAGTATATACTTACAAAAGATAGAAAAATACCCATTGCAAATGATGAAAAAGTAAAAACTTTTTATAAACCATCCTTAAAGACCGAAGTAGGATCCTCTAAACCTAAATTAAGATCTAAAACTCCACCACCAAGAAAACCAGATAATCCTCATACTCGATCTAAAACACCTCAACCTAGAAGAAACCAAAATAGACAAAACTACAATAATACTAGTCATCAAATGTGGAATTATCAACCAAGTTACAATCCTTGGGGAATATTACCACCATACATGCATCCTAGCCAAATGTTAAATATGTTTGGACCAATCAGACAATGGGGACCAAGTGGCTAAATTGTCATTCTTCGAAGAAGTTGGAATCTCATCTACAAATGACTTCTATAAGTCAACATGGTCACCTGAAGTGCTTGAAGATAATCCATTGAATACTAAAAGGTACGTGTTTCTTTTAAGTTCATCACTATAATTTGCATGCTTAGATAAATGATTAGTTAGATTAATGCTTAGCTATACATATATATTGTTTGCAACTCTTATACATATATAAATACATAATAGCTTATAACTTATAACCTAGAAACATCATTAGTTGACTTTCCTAGGAATAAGATGAAATTGTTCATTGTCGAACAAAATATAAAATGGAAATCTTCCATATCCACTGTTAGAAAACTCATGGTGATGAAGTGAAATGAGTTATGTGGATCAATCGTTAATATAGAAGTAGGATTAGATCCCTCGCGTAAGAAAACTATGGATGAAACAAGCTCTCGTAGACTATGGCATTAAGTTAGATAAGCTTGCAAAAACAAAGGAACTATAGATGTTAGGTTATACCCATTCAACACTCTCACATCTAGTATGTAAATTTTTGTCATCACTTCCTTTAGCATCATAGGATATGTAGAAACGATAGCATGAGATAATAATAGGCTTGAAGAATCCTCTTGAGCATGAGATCTTTAATAAACATCTTTTAAAATATATGATTAATGATATTTGTTGTCAAAAATCTAATATCTCTAAAAATATGCAAAAACCTCACATTTTGGAAAATAGTTTTTCAAATAACTATCCCACTTTCAAATAACATGTTTTCACTATCAATATCCACAATTTTGTTTTGATCAAAACCAAAGATTGGGAAAATTTTCTTTACCTTTCATTAACACATTTTGAAGTAAAACCCAATCTATTTTATTCAAATAACTCTCACATCTACGTGAAAACTTACTTTCAAACATTGTTGAATAATGCTAAAAACGTCTCTTTTAATCATGCATGGTAATCTCATATTTGTCATCTATATTTATATAAATGACACTTATAAGTGAACTAAATCAAATCAAGAGGACCATGGTTTGTCTATTAAGACTTTGTTTGTAACAAGTCTAGAAATCTATGCTATCATAACTACCCACTTATTGCACATTGATACACATTAGGATTAATCCTCCTAGTCTTGTAGTTATGAGATACTTTATGTTGATTATTATTTCCTAGCATTTATATTTTTACTTGCTTGATGAGTATGTTTGCATGCTAGATGAAATTGCTTGTTTACTTAATCTCTTTGGTTAAAATGCTTTGGCTACATAATTGCCTACATAATTAGTATATGCTTAATTGCCTCAAAGAGTTGGACTTGTTTGAAACCAAAAACACAACCTTTCTGCAATTCACTACCAAAAACCCTTTTCTGGGAATCACCAGATGGGCGGCCCCCTTAAATCATAAGGCGGCCCCCTTAATTATTAAGGGGTCCGACCATCTGATGGTCGAAGGTGTTGTTTCCTTTTTCTACTTTTTAGCCCATTTCATCCTACATTTCCCAAAATTCACAAACCTATTCTATCCTAAACCTTCCATCAAAGTTTATCCATTCGTGATCCCACGAATTCTACACTATAAACACACCCATTCCTCACAATCTCCACTCATCTCATCATGTCCTATGCATCAAACCAACACCAAATTCCTCCTATGTCTCCAACTATACACTCAACCTTCTAGCACACTCAAATGAACCTTTCCTCAATCCTTATAATGGTCAAAGCATCCACCTATGCTCCCAACTACGTACCTACATTTCATCCATTTCCTCCAAACAATCCCTTTGTTAATCTCACCTTCCAAACCTTCCAAATCATTCCATTGAACCATTTTACAAACCCCACCATGTTGACCAAACAACTACCTTTATCTCAAACTACACATCTCAACCTCAAACCACCTTCAATGCAGTGGCGAAGCTAGAAAATTTTCAGTGGGGGGTCGGGATCTAATTTTTTTTCCTAACGCTATTTTTCGGGTAATATGTTCGGGTCGGTGATTCGATTCGGGTCGGGTCAAAAATTAAATGCTATTATTATAAAAAAAAAGTTTCAATCACTAAAAAACTGAGCATTTGTCCAAGACAACTAAACATTAAAAAGGAGACAAACGGTTGGTACCTGGTTCGATTCATTGAAGAAATTAGAGTTCAGCCTTTCGACCTTTAAGATCCTTGAATTATTCAATTATGGACTCCGCATCAAACTTGTTAGCAATTTCTTTTTCTATGTAAATCACCATACTGTTTGCTAGATTCTGAGGGTCGAAGGGGGAGGGTTTGGGATTTGGTTAGTTGGTTTGTTAATTGTTAGGGATTGTTCCGTTTTTTTTAATGGGCTAAGTAATGGATTTTAGTTTGGGATTTGGTTTGTTAATGGATTTTAGTTTGGGGAGATGGGCTTATGTAAAATGTAATGGATCAATTTTATTGCTTAATGTATAAAAAAAATTCACAATTAAAATGGGGGGTCGAAACCGAATATACCGAAATTTTTCTACACGAAAACTATATACCCCCTACATCACAAAAAAAATTTCGGGGGGTCGGGCGCCCCTCCCCGCCCCTAAATAGCTGCGCTAATGCTTCAATGGAACCTTTCAACATCCAAATCACATTGGTCAAACATCAAACTTCAATCCCAACTACACACTCAAATTTCATCCATTTTCACCAAATGATCAAATCTACATTCCCACGGAAAGGCAAAATTTCCGTGATGAGATAAACCAAATCCATCACCTTCATGATCTCCTTGCTATGCACATTGAACAACACAACAAGGGCCAACCTCAACAAATGATGTTGGTTCCAACCAACCAACACTCAAACCTCATCTCTTTCTACCTTACACTCAAACCTCAAAACCTTTACACACTCAAACCTCATAACCTTTACTCACCTCAACCTCAAATTTCATATCCTAGTGCACCTAATGCACCATCTATAACACCCTCCTACCAAGAAATCCCTTCCATGAACATCGCTCTTTCACTCTCACCAATCACATCACTTGATACTCATTTTCCATCTTCACCAATAACTCCACCTAGTCATCCTCACAAAAAGATTCAACCATATAACCATTCCCTACACTCTACAAAGTGTGTCATCACCACTACAACTTAACCCATGAAGGTCAAACCATATTTCATGATACACAAACCTCATGTTCACTCAAATGAACCCTTTCACAAACCTCATCATAATAACCAAACATCCATCCTTGTTCCCAAAAATACACCTTCATCTCACCCACATTAGTCATATGAAGAGCATGCTCAATCTCAAAACAACAATCCCTAATAACAATCACACTCCACCATCATCACCTTCCTCTAAACACTTGAAGTTCATTGAAGAACTTATGGAAGCCCATGAGCTTTGTGCTCTTCTTGCCTTACACCTTGCTCAATGCAACTTGGAACAACTTTTCTCTAGCTCTCCTTCATCACCCCACAACTTGAAACAAGTTGCAAAACATGTCACAATTTTCCTTGTTGTATCTTTCTCCAAAGACAAACCATTTCATTGAATGAACACTTCACTTGGATTGATTATCTTCTCACTAGATCTCATCCAAAACCCTCGCTTGAACAACATCTAAACTCTCTATCAACTTCTTCCACTCCTAACTCTGCACCTCTAAACTCTCCACCACCAAACTCTCCAACACTCATGCACCCAAACATACACCTCCATTAATCCAACATTCTTACCCTAACTTAACCATTTTCATTCCAAACACTCAATCATCAACCATCTAAGCATAATATATGCTTATGATTTTCACTTTCAAATAAGTATCAACCAACCTTTTGTTACAAGCAAGTCCGATGGCTCTCTTTGGCAAATTAGGATCTTTAACATAATCACTTTGAATTAATTGTTATGTATCCTTAATATATGTTTGCTATGCTTGTTATTTGTATATTGCATATTTTTTTATGTATGCTTGTGCTTCTAATATTTTTGCAGCCAAGATTACCATTGCTCGATTCCTTGGTGCCCTCGAACGAGGGGGAGCACACATCAAGGGGGAGCTTTCATCCCGTCTAACTTCATTTATGAAGCTAGTCGGCATAACCTTTTTGATTCTACAAAAAGGGGGAGAAGTGAATATAAACTCACTAAATACATGTCTAAAAATTAATTTTTAGACTTGATGAGTTTAGGTTTTGTAATCATCATAAAGGGGGAGATTGTTGATATAAATAATGCCTAAAAACATTATTAACATTTATCGATATCTCTATGTTTCGATAATCACAAAACGTAAACCCATTGAGCTAAAAATTATGTTGTAAACAAGTATTTAGTGGTAAATATTCACTTAACATCCAAATCACATAAGGTATGAATAAACAAAGTGTTTATTGCATTCTATGATCAAAGGAATTTTTATTTTTACAAACCTTACATTTTTTATAAAATGGGACAAACATTTTCAAACCTATACAAAATGTTTTTGTATTTATAAAAAATGTTTTATTCAAAATAAATATTTTGAATTCAAATTTCTACCCAAAAAACGGCTAGATTCTTCAGCTAAAACCTTCCCCACAAAAGGACAAAAAATTCTGAAGAATTTTTTTAATAGGGCGGCCCCCTTAATTATACTAGCAGCTCCCTTAATTATTAAGGGGACCGGCCAAAATCCGGAACAATATTTTTTTTCTTATAAATACTGGCTCAAATCTGGCATTTTTCCTTACCTTTTTGCACAAAAACCTTCTGTAAAAATCTCTCTCAATCTTTCAAATAAATCCTTTGATCATATAATCATAAGATTTTGTTTCCAAGTGATTCAAGCTTATACCATTCAAGTGCAAGAGAAGAATACTTCTATCCATCAAGACAAGAAGTATTACAACTTAGTGTGATCCCTTCATCTAAGTTGTTTCTACATCACCATTTGTATATTATTCATTCATTTGTGTATAATTTGTGAATATTAATTAGATAGTTGTAAATATAAGGAGTTAGGCTAGTAAGGTGTGTAAGTAAACAAGTTGTGAAGAAGATAGTGGTGTGAATAAGTAGTGATTGGTGTGAAGAAGAAAGTGATGTGCTTAGGTGTGAACAATTTGTGTATTAGTTGTGAAGAAGGTGTGAAGAAGTTGAAGTCTTGAAGAAATAGAAGTCGTGAAGTAGTGAAGAGATTGAAGTCGTGAAGAAGAAGTTGTAAAGAAGGTGTGTAGTGATTAGTGGTGTGAGATTGGTTCTAGCCAGTATTAGAACTCGACATTTAGCTTAGTGTCGTTAATTGGTGTATGCAAAAGTCTTGTAAGGGTTTCTCCGCCATAAGGGAGCTTGTTTACATAGTGAAGAAAACTCTCGAGCTAGGTGCTCGGGGAGTGGAGTAGGGCAAGGAAGGTGTCCTTGTAGCCGAACCACTATAAATCTCTCATGTCTCGGTTAGATCTTTCCATTTTTCACTTCCTTATTATTTACTTACATTATTATTACTTTAGTACTTAGTTACATAATTGCTTATATTGTGCAATACTTGAATTCACATAATATCGAATCAAAAGTTTTTACAAGTAAACAAAGTTTTAAAAACAAAGGTTTTCATAATAAATTAAAAAGACATAAAACTATTCAACCCCCCTTCTAGATTTCCAGAAGTAAGATGATCTTAACTGTTTTTTATGTCATGTGTGCTGCTGATATGTGACATTTTGCTGCTGCAAAGTATAGTCTAGACATAGAAAATGAGATTGATTGTGTTACCTTGTCTCTGCAAACACCTATCTTACAAAAGTTTGATTATTTGCTCCGTGCACACAAACACACCTGTCAATTTATGTTTATATAGGAGTTTACTGAATTTGAAGTAGCTTTACTTTGCTAGAAGATTGGAAAGAGCTCATTGTAACAAAGACAGTGCTATTTCTCATGCTATTGACTACTATAACAAGTTTTCAGATATGAATCTGATAACTAAAATCCTTCAAGATCTGCCCATGATCATTTGTTCACATTCTATTACAGAACAAGTGAAACATTATCGTACCCTTAAACTGTATTATAGATGAGTAATCTTTGGAAAGTTTTAGTTCATATCTTTGATCCAACAAAATATTAATGGATTTCAAATTAATATGAAGAATTTGAGGTTTACAATGCTAGTCCCAGGATAACCAACCCCGTGTAGATTATCATAAAGGTATCCATTTGAGGTGAAATCGGACAAGATCAACTGCATATTAGATGACCAGTAAAAATAACAAGATTTATGTGTCGTAGAGATCCTAACCGTCCGATTTCTAGTTCAAATTCATCTTGGTTCTTAATTCCTCCTAAATTTTTAATCTTTTTTAGTACAATGGAAATCCCACCTTCAAAATCCGTTCTATATACACTTCCAATCATTCCTGATCAAATCAAGCAATCTTTATCAATTAAAGCTTTAGTACCAGCTTCCCAATCTTCATACTTTGTTGGCAAAGTTTTGCTAGAAAGTATGAGTTTCCCTACAATGCATTAGAGTCTGATGAATCTAACGGTGTGCTCTAAATTATCATCGTCTCATCATTTATGCTTCTTCTTTGAGCTTTCATATTCATAATGGCGGAAACACTTAGTTTTGATCTTCTTGATTCAATATTAGTCAAGCCTCCGGAACATGATTGATCCAAAGGAGGACCACAAATTCTGGATTATGAGGAAACGACGAGGAATTGAACCTTTGGGCTAGAAATGTAGGGATCCGACCCGATAGGTTATTATAGGAGACGTTGAAATGAATCAAGTTTGACAGATCTGATAAAGAAGACGGGATTGACTCAGATAATGAATTTTCGGAAAGATCCAAGGTTTAGATTTTGGAGAGGTTTCCTATAGTTGGCGGTATAGATCCGTTAAGGTTGTTTTTATGAAGATCAAGGATTCTTAGGTACAACATGTTGTACAATGCCTCTGGGATTTGTCCTTACAAAGAATTTCCTGAAGCATCCCTGCAAACATAAAGAAATTAGTATTTGCCTACACGGATATGCAATATAACAATGAAAGGATAAGGAGTAACTGAACTTACAGTTCTAAAAGAAATTGGCAATTGCTTAAAGAATCTGAAATTCCACCATTTAGGTCGAGATTATGATCAAGAACTTGCAGAAGCTCAACGGACCCAAATTCTTTCAGGATTTCT